>RJWJ010023344.1:0-26058 GCA_004363605.1 Indri indri
TGAACAAATAATTTATGACATATACATATGATGGAATGCTATATAGCATTAAATCAGTATTAAACTAATATTTACTAAACCCAAAATGTTCATGATAAAATAAAAAGTAGAAAAAATAGGATAACTATGGTATATAAACTTGGATATCAATTTAGGAAAATAAAAATAAGTATATGCATAGAAAAACAAAAATATATAAAATAGCAGATAATATTTGGTGGTATTACTGGTGATTCTAATAGTTTTTTTATTCTAATTTACATTCCCAAGTTTTCTTATATGTATACAAAATATATGTTGTATCTAACACATATGTATCTCCTAATATTGTATATGGATCTATACATGTTATGTATGAGATATATACATATATTAATATTATCGAGGGGGCCACTTTAAAGAAATGAGCAGCTATCATCCACATACTGCTACTATTACTGTTGCTGCTAGTACTACTACTTGTACAGAATTATTACCCTTCTTAGCACTTTCCATATGTTAACAAACTCAACCCTCCCAATAGCCTATTGGAGACAATCTTCCACAGGTCCCTGGCACTCTTACTCATCTTGCTGCGTATGCCAAGAATGCAAAGCCCTAACCACTCTTTATCTCTGATGATTTTTGGGGTTGTATTGCAGTGACAACCTGGGGAAATGAGATGATGTCTCCCACTGGGACAGTAAGTAGGCTTGCTTACCAGCTACTATAAAGCAGCATCTTCCCTTGGCACAGTATTCCTCTTCTGTAACACAACACACTGTGTGCAGGCATCCGTCTAAGCAAACCTGCAGTACTGCTGGAGACTGGGGCTCAGGGAACTAACACAGCCATGATGATATTCTGGCTACTACTTTTGCTGTGAATAATAAAGTCTTTTGTCTCTGATCCAGGTGCCTTTTGTCTTTTGCTAGTGTTAATGAAACTGTGGCAAGTTAATTTGTTAGCTTGCAAGTAGGGTAAAGCCTAATACCTTTCGCAGTTCTTGACAAAATTTATTATCCATATTATATAGATAAGGAAAGAGAGTTACAGAAATGTTAAGTCACTTGCTTGATGCTATATAGTTAATAAATGGTGGAGTCAGATGTGAACCTGGCAGGAAGGATCCAGTGTCCAGGCTCTTACTACCGTGTACTGCCACTTGTAGCAGCTGAAATTAGGTACCTTGAGAGGTCAAATGACTGTCAACTGCCCCATGCAATCAACAATCCTGCAAAATAGGGCCAAGGGGTTCCTAGGAGTTGCCGTATGATGATGCTTCCTTTATCTGTGAACACATGAGCATGGAAAATTGTCACTATGAGAGTCTGAGAAAGCCAGTCATAGGCCACTCTCTATTCCTAGAAGATGAACTAAATATAAAAACAGGAGGGTGGAAAAAAAGTAGGAACTATTCTCTCATCTTTACATTTTGCATTATGTTATTACATGCTCGCTATTTTGTAGTATCTCTGTTCCTTCCTTAAAGAGAAAGAAAAAGTTGTATTTGGAAGTCATCACCTGTTTGCAAGTTGTGTTTGTGTGGCAATCATCTTAGTTGCTGAAAATGGAAGCAGGCCTTCTCAATACTTCAAAGCAGTCACCAAGTTCAATTTTCAGAGCTTGACTGAATGAATCTCCAGCTGGGTGTGAATTCAGGACTACTGCAACATACAATTTCTGAGGGTGACACTCACACGCATACAACATGAATGTTCCCTCCTAGAATTGTGTGATGTACTGTTTAGACCTCTGATACGGTGCATAGGAAGGAACACCACTGGCAATGGCCTTACAACAATGCAGGTATACCTAATTTTTAGTTAATGTCCTCTTGACTTTGAAGTGAAAGGACTTTGTTGGAAGGCACTTCTGAATGAGGTCTTTCTCTCAAATTTCTTTCTCCTTGCCTCAGATTTTCAAATAAAAAATTCTCAGATAACCCAAGCTATTCATATCAAAATATTATAGACAGATCCTGATTCAATGGGTCTGGAGAGGGGGCTGAGATGCCATGTTATTAACAAATTCACTGCTACTGTTTCATTGAAACCACATTGAATAAAAAGATCAGCATCTCACAAACTTCTCTGATGGTAAGAATCACCTGGGCAGCTAATGTTTAACAATGCTCCCAGCTGCCACCCCTAGAGATCCTAATTAGGTGAGTCAGGATGGCCTGAGTGTTTTTAATTAAATAGCCTAGGTGACTCTTATCATCAGGAAAGTTTGGATATGCTGCTGTTGTAGATCAGTGGTTACCAAATCTGGCTCTGCTTTGGCAATAGGGTTTGTAAAAAAAAAAAAAAAAAAAAAAAGGAGATGCCTATAACCAGGAATGAAGCCCAGGTATCTGGGACCTTAGACATTGTTAGTTTCATGAAGGCAGTGACCAAAGTTGTTTTTGTTCATTGCCATAGCCGAGCGACTTAGTGCAGTGTCTGACAAGGTGAGTACACACTACTTACAAAACATTTTCCAGTTGCCTTTATCTGGACTCCTCACAATCTAGCCCTGTATTAGTCAGAGTTCTTGTGATTTCACATGACAAAAATTCCTCTTTAACCTGCTTAAGCCAAACAAGGGATTTTTTTTTTTTTTGAGTTAACAAAACAAAACAGTATAGGTTTGATGTGATTCTAGGCATAGTTGGATTCAGATGTTCAAACAATATTATCAGGTATCAAGTTGCCTTTCTTCTTTCCTTTCTCCTTCCCTCCCTTTCTTTCTCTCTCTCTCTCTTTTTTTATCTCTTTCTTCCTGCTTCTCTATTTCTTTCTTCTTTTTCTATTTCAACTATGATTTCCTCTGTATTGTCAGAAGGCTTTCTCTACATAGGGAAAAGTCTCCAGGGGCATGCCCAGCTCTACATGGTCCTTACATCTGAAATCTCGATGGAAGAGAGAGTCACTTTTCTGACGGTGCCAACAAAATTCTAAAGAAGAACCTGAATGGCCCATTCTTCTGTGTGTGTATGTTTAGAGGATGGGATATTGGATTATTCAAGCCTGGGGTTAATTCTATTCAAATCACTTGAATAGAGGAAGATTAAATGGAGGTGGGCAAGTCATTAAAAAGGAGATGGTATTATGCAGACAAGTGTATGTCCACCATAGGCTCAAATCTGCATTTCCAGCCTTATCATCTGGCCTATTGCTCAGTGGAGTATGACCTGCCCTGAACTAGTTGCTGGTCTGTGACTATTCTGCATCTTCCCAACTCTATCCCTGTCCCAGTGTATTCTCTTTGCTTAAGATTCCCTAGAATTGTATCCCATCCTGTTAATTTATTGCAATCATCCATCTTATTGCTCAATTCGAATGTTCTTTTCCTCTGAATACTTCCTTTAAAAAACTGTGGTCCAAAAAAAAAGAAACTTAAAAATTTACCATCTTAACCATTTCTAAGAATACTATTCAGTAGTGTTAAGTATATGCACATTGCTGGGCAACCAATCTCTAGAACTTCTTTATCTTGCAAAACAAAAACCCATTAAACAAATCCCCATTTCCTGTCCCCGCAGTCTCTTTCTGACAACCACCTTTCTACTTTCTGTTTCTATGAATTTGACTACTCTAGATATATTATGTAAGTGCAATCAATCAGTATTTGTGTTTTTGTGATGGTTTATTTCACTTAATATATGTCTTCAAGGTTCATCCATGTTGTAGCATGTGGCAGACTTCCCTTCCATTTTAACGCTGAGTAATGTTCCATCGTATGTGTATACCACATTTTGTTTTTCCCTTCATCTGTCGATGGACACTGGGGTTGCTTCTGCCACTTGGTTGGTGTGAACAGTAATGGCATAACATGGGTGTCCACGAAGCCTTCGTGAATTCCTCCTTCCACTCTGCTCCAAGAAATTATCTTCTCCCACTCTTATAAAAATGCTGGCTCTTCCATGTCATGGCCTCACTCTGCCCACAGTGCTATAGACACTGCACTGTATAGCATACTGATAACACTCCATGTGAGGCATGTGTGCAATTCAAATACTATTTGTATTGCACTTGACATATGCATTCACATACACTCCTATGGAGGCCCAACTAGTTGTAAGACTCTAGAAAAGAATACTGCCTAAACTACATAAAAGCCAGTCTCCATTTTTTCGAGTTCATTGAAAACTTACACACTAATATTATTTAGACAAATAGAAATGAGTCACCGAAAATTATGAAGTGAATGGTTAAACCAGAAGGTCTTCTAAGGAAGACAGATGTGATGTTTAGGATCATCTGCCACAATTACTTCCCCTGTTCCATGTTAGAGTAGATCATCCGATATGAAATCATGTGCACATGTGTGTATGTGTTTAAAGTGCTTGATTAACAAATTTTATGTTTTTGTCAGGTTAATTGCCATAACTGATTTCTGAAGAAAAATCGTGCTTTACCTATATCATCTACAGCTAACAAACTAATTTCTAGAAGTATATTGCCAGAGAATTACAAACTCTATGCAGAAAAAGCCATAACCAACTGCATGGGAATTAATGATTTTGCATAGTCTCTGTCCTAAAGAGTCTATTTGAAAGTTTTACCAGCTATTTGAAACTGCAAATAGGGGTAAAACCTTAAGATGTAAGAGTTGCCTCTCCAATCTTTCTTACTTTCAGAAGCTGATTTTAGTTTTGACATTGTTCCATGATTAAGTTTTATAAAACAGAAAGAAGCAAAAATAATACTACTTGAATTAGAGGTTAGATATTTTTGGTTTATAAAACTTGAGTAAAAGCAACTTTCTGTTATAAGCATGTTAAGTAATTTGTGACAGGATGACTCAATTAAAAGAAAAATTATTAGTAATATGTAAGAAACTAATATCATATCTGCTTCAATAACTCGGGACTAAATAATGCAACATAAAATACAACTAATAGATAACCTAAAAGACATTCAACATTGCAGAAAGCCTTGCTGTTTCACCTTTCCAACCAGGTTACTACTTTCTAGCCATGGATAATTTTTGTTTGATTTTACTCTCCAAACCAATGTGAGGGATTTGTGTATTTCTTACAAAAAATCAGATTCTGTATAAAAGTAGATTAGTCCTACAAGATACAAAATATTTCTTCTATGATAAAAAATCTGAGAAGTCTGGTTTAACATGGATCCCCTTAGTCTGAATGTCAAAAGTCAATCTCTTCTCTTGTAAATATTTCATACTGCTTGTGATATTCAGAATTAAAAAGCAAGTTTATGGCAAATTTCCATATCTCTTGGAAAGATGAAGAATTCAACTGTGGTAAATTGAGGACAATATTTGCTTACATTATATAATTTACTGTTTCAACATAAAGGTATGAACTCATATCAAAATTGAAATTAAAATTCAGGTTACCTGTCAGCGACATGGGACCCTTCCAATACAGGGCACAGAATAAGTCTTCAAGCATGTCCTCATCAGAAAAGAATGCTTTTCTATAGAGGACCCATCAAACATCTACCTGAGAAAAAGAATATTTATAGACAATCATTTCTAACATAAGCAACTCATCTTGCGGGCAAGCCCCATGAGAACAGGGACTTTTATGAATTACTCAATAGTTTATCTCCAGAAACTAGAACAGTATCTATTCACCAAGTATCTGAACACAAAGAAATACTGAATAAATTACCCTATATTGCTCCTTGCATAGATCTCACTCCTAGAACAACCATGACCCAACCTTCTCGGTTTTAGTTCCTGAGGGATTCCCAAATCTGTCCACAGCTCTGCAGATTCACCACTACCAATGACAATAGATTCTCTACTTGGTCTCCTTAGCTACATTCTGGTCCTCTCTGTGGTAGGCAGACCCCAGAGATATCTGTGTCTTAATCTCCAGAAAGTGCGAATATGTTAGACTGTATGGCAAGGGGGAATTAAGGTTGCAAATGGAATTAAGGTTGCTAATCAAGTGACCTTGAGATAGGGGAGATTATTCTGGATTATCTGAGTGGGTCCAGAGTAATCTCGAGTGTCTTTAATATGGAAGAGGGATGCAGAAGAATTGTTAACAGCGTGATATGATGTGAGAAAGACCTGACTGGCTATTGCTGGCCTTGAAGATGAAGCGGGGCATGAGCTGAGGAATGTGGATAGCTTTTAGAAGCTGAAAGACACAAGAAATTAAATTGTATCCTACAGCCTACAGAAAGGAATGCACCCCTGTCAGCAACTTGATTTTAGCCCAGTGAGACCCATTATGAACTTCTGAACAGCAGAACTTTAAGATAATAAATTTATGTGATTTAAGCCACTAACCTTGTGTTAATTTGTGACAGCAGCCATGGAACACTACTATCCTCCAAATGAATCTCATCAGCAATTCCTGCCTACCCTGAATCTCCCTGTAAAACACTTTAATGATTTTGATTTTGCTATTTCGTTTAAGACGAAGACCACATTGCTCAATGTGATCTATCTACAAGGCTCTGCCTGGGCTGCTCTTCTCAAACTCTATGGTCTCATCTTCCAAGTTCACCCTTAACGTTTGCCTGCCCTCCAGTCACACCAGCCTTTGATCTCCTGTGGACCCTTCTAAGGCAGGGTCTATTGCCCCTTCCTTTTCCATTGGTTAGCTCATGCCCTCCCTGTAACCTTCAGATGAAAAATTGCTTCCTCAAGGAGGCAGCTCTGACCTTCATAACAAGGTCAGTTTCCAATTAGAAGCTGAAATAACACTGAATGGTGAGCCTCTCTTGTGAACAATTATTAAGGTGTGATTTCACATTTCTTCACATGATTCTTTGATTAAAATATGCAACCTTTGTGGGATCTTTCCTTTTTCCCTCATCGTATTGCCTATGCCTGGCATACAGCAGATGCTCAATAAATATTTGTTGAATAAAGGAATAAATGAATGAATGAATGAGGCTGGATCTCCAAAAGACTGGGTCCCAGGGTCGTTTTGGGTAAGTCCCTTACAGAATCACCTTCATGGAGAGAGGCATTTTAATGTTATTCTCTTATGAAAAGATACTGTGGTAAACAGCCCAGGCAATCAATCTGCTAGCTATGTTTCTTGTAGGGCTTTTGGTGAGAATCTTTCCATTTCATTACTTTGGTTTTTAAAACAAATTTATTTTTCATCCTGTTTTGGAATAACTTCCCTCCCCACCCCGCCCCAAGAGAGAATAATCTGTTTTCTTTCTTTTCTAGCGGACCACATGGGAAGCCCAAATCCATGATCTTCAGGACCCAAACACACATAACCCAGCTTCTGGAAGAATTGGCAGCTGATGACTTGCAGCTAAGGACCCTTGCCAGACACCTTTTGATTGCCCTTTGCTGAAGAGAGCCACTTGGCCCAATGTCACTCCACTCTCAGGAATAGCTGCATCCAAATGATAGTCCAATCCAGGTGGTAGAGGGTAAGAGGTATTATTAATACAAAGCCTTTTGTTATCCAGTTGGAACAGCTCTGCAGATTCACCCAAACTTAAGCACTACCCACAGGGGAGCTTTTGTTTGCTGGCTTCATAGACCAACCGCTCTCTCTGCCCATCTGGCTTTCTTCACTTGCCCACAGGTGCTAATCTCCAGAAACATCATTAGGAAACTTTACCAATACAAATCTCTGCCTAGAGGTCTCCTTCCTAGAGAACCTGATTTATTACCTCCTCTTTGTCCAAAATGAGACTTGAATGATCACATCTCCTTTTTACTTTTCGTGGAACCTAAGAAACCCAGCTAAAGAAGCTCCAATAGCTTATATGATCTACATATTCACAGCTTTGGTTTAGGTTGTCTACTTGCATGCCTGTCTGCCACAATGCTCTCTTATTTTATTTATAGTATATCATTATTTTATTGGGCATATTCTAACTTTAAAGTACCTCCCCTCCTTTGGGGAAGAAGGCAGGATTTCAATGAGCAAATAAACCATTTAAATAAAAATTTAGTCTATTTGGAAGACCAGAAAAAAAAAAAAAAAAGCAAACAAACAAAAAAAAACCCCAGTAAGCACAGAGATTTAGGTTTACTTAGGGCATGTTGAAATTCTGTGCACTAAAGTGAGATAGATGTGTTCAAATATTAAACATCTTAATTGTTCTCCTTCCAGTGTTCTGCCACAAGGTACAGTTATGACTGCTTGAAGTAAAAGGCAGGCAGAAAAAAGGTGTGCGTATGCTTGTCTTTTCCTTTAAATTTACATTCTTCTTAAGAAGCAAGCAGGGAGAAAAGAAAGGCTAGCTATGAAATGGGAAACTCAGGAGGCAGATGAGGCAGATGGTCCATGGTTTAGTAAACCTTCCTTCCACATCTCCCTTTTAGACAGCTGTCTCTAAATAACTCGCATCATGATGTCTTGATTCTGCGCCACTTCAAGCCATTTATCTCCTGAGCAATGAAGCAGCGTGCAGTGTTAAATTGCTCCTATAAAGTGGTTATGACTCTGAGTCTCAGTTCCTCATTTTTCAAACCCTTGTTGTGACCAAGGTTACCAGACACAAAAATAGCATGAGAATTGGATAACAGAAACATTTCTTGATGCAGCTGTTCAATTCATTTACGTGAATCTCATAGGTTCATCCTTTTTTAGCAAGCAGAAAACAAAACTTTTGATCTTGTGTTTTGGCTAGGGTAGGGGAATTATGTGGTCTGCTAACATTCCTGATAGATTGATCTTTGATCCCATATCAAAGATATTTATGTTTTCTGATCTTATTTCCTCATTTTGAAATTTCATTTCAAAAAATAAAATCAGAAACATAAACTTTCTTAATAATGGTGGGGGAAATGCCAGGATCTCTCTTTTTTCTTGCAATTAAGGTCTTCCTTGAGAACACTAAATCCCTTGATAAAGGAACCCTTTACATAGCCTAAGGCACATTTAATCTGGTGTATTTCCCATCAATAGCAAACTATTTCTTACAGCCTGAGTTCTCCAGTGATATTTAATGTAGACCTCAGAGACCATTATAACCAGAACACTCAGTAAGGTCAGAGTATTCTAACAGGGAAAAGAGATGAAGTGATTCTAGAGATTCATTACATTGTTTGTTAACTTATTTGTTTATTACTGTATATTATAAATATAAATTAAGATCTATTTATAAAAATAATAGAAAATACAGTTGAGAAATTATAACTGTCAGGCAGCAATTTACGTAATCAAAATATTTATCCTAAAATAGGACTGATCTGATAGTTTAAGTTAGCAAAAGAGAGCTAAATGGTTGGTGCAAAAGTAATTGTGGTTTTGGATCCTGAATTTTAAAACATTATAACTAGGCTCAAACACACCTTTATTAATCAAAATAGGAACCATTACAATCAACACATTTTTGCCAATGAGAAATAAATATGTTTATTCCTGTAGCATAAAAATCTGTGCTTTGGGATTCGAGGAACTCTTGGAAAGCATTTTCTTCATCCTGCTGGTTGTGGAAGCATTTTCCCTGCAGAGAGTTGTCAAGATGCTTGAAGAAGTGGCAGTCAGTTGGCGAGAGGTCAGGTGAACATGGTGAATGAGGCAAAACTTCATAGCCCAACTCATTCAACTTTTGAAACCTTTTGTGCAGTGTGCGGTTGGGCATTGTAGTGGAAAATAATTGGGCCCTTTCTGTTGACCAATGCCGGCTGCAGGCATTGCAGTTTTCGGCGCATCTCATCGAATTGCTGAGCATACTGCTCAGATGTAACGGTTTCGCTGGGATTCAGAAAGCTGTAGTGGATCAGACCAGCAGCAGACCACCAAACAGTGACCATGACCTTTTTTTGGTGCAAGTTTGGCTTTGGGAAGTGCTTTAGAGCCTCTTCTCGGTCCAACCACTGAGCTGGTCCTCACTGGTTGTCATACAAAATCCAGTTTTCATCGCACATCACAATTCGATCTAGAAATGGTTTGTTGTTGGATACAGGAAGAGAAGATGACACTTCAAAACGAAGACTTTTTTGGTTTTTGGTTAACCCATCAGGCACCCACTTATCAAGATTTTTCACCTTTCCAATTTGCTTCAAATGCTAAATGACCTAGAATGGTTGACCTTGGGTTCCTCAGCAACTTCTTGTGTAGTTATAAGAGGATCAGCTTCCATGATTGCTGTCAGTTGATCATTGTCAACTTCCAATGGCCGGCCACTGTGCCCCTCCTCTTCAAGGCTCTTGTCTCCTTTGCAAAACTTTTTGAACCACCACTGCATTGTACGTTCATTAGCAGTTCCCGCGTCAAATGAGTTGTTCATGTTGCGAGTTGTCTCCGCTGCTTTACGACCCATTTTGAACTTGAATAAGAAAATTGCTAGAATTTGCTTTTTGGCTAACATCATTTCTGTAGTCTAAAATAAATATAAAATAAATAGCAAGCAGTAAGTCATTAGCAAAAAAAAAAACATAAAGTCAGAAATGTGCATTAAAATGATGTATAACATATTTATTTAAGAATGTATTCCAATATCAAAGGGCAAATCTCAACAATGCTAAAACCACAATTCTTTTTGCACCAACCTAATGTAAGAAACATTTGCTTTTTAAATTAGTTTATTCTGATAATCATTCTAAGAAATGTGGTTTCTTTTAAAAGTAAAAAAAAAAGAAAATTTAAACAAACTTGGGAGATTAAAACAGTTACTTAGCAAAGTTAAGATGGTGTTTGAGGACATGGCTTATGGAAATGAATCCTGATTCCTGATGCAAGAACTTCACCCCACCCTCTGTAATAGCAAAGAATGATAGTAAAAGTTTTGACCTCCTAAACCTAATTATATCTTTTAAAAAATACTATCTCAATCTCTCAATTTACCTATAAAATCACTAAGTAGACTCACTAATGGAAAATGGAAAGCAAAAAAGAAATTGCTTAAAGAATTTAGAAGAATGTCATTAGAACATGATCTGGTTTCCATCAGAAAAGAACTGCAATGGATTCTGACACTAACTATACCAAACGTCATGAATTAAGGGCATGGTCTTCCACAAGACTGCCTTCTTTGCAGACACCAGCCTCAAGTGCAGGGGAGGCCAGGCCACCCTCACTCTGACCATCTGGCTACAAATTCAGGGGTTCTCAGGAATCCTCAGGTGTGATAATTTTCTAGAATGACTGACAAAACTCAGGAAAACATAATTACAAAAACACAAAAGTCAGAACTAGCCAAAGGAAAAGATGCATAGGGCAAAGTCTGGGAATGTCCCAGACACAAAGATTCCATTGTCCTTTCCCTACAAAGTCAGGATGTGTTAACTTACAGCACATCAGTGTGTGACAATATGTATTTCCAACCATGGAAGCTCATCCAAACTTCAGAGTACAGAGTTTTCACTGGGGTTTCATTACATAGGCTTGATTGATTGAATCATTGGCTGTGTGGTTGAATTCAATCTCCCACCCCTCCACCTTCCCAGATGTTAGACTATCACCTAGCTCAAAACCTCAACTCTATAATCACGTGGTTGGTCTTTGTGCCTGACTAGATCCTCACCCTGAATCATCTCATTAGTATAAACTACCAAAGGCCTATCAGGAATCACCTCATTAGCATAAGCTCAGGTGTGGTCCCAGGGGCCCAGCAGAAATAACAAAGATACGCCTCTCACTTTGGAAATTTCAAGGGTTTAGAAGATATCTCTCACTAACCAGGGAGAAAGGCCAGCCAAATTCTTTATTATATAAAAGAAAACCAAAACATGAGTTCTTCATAAGTAAAAGAACATAGAAGTTTGATATAGTATTTAATCTTTTAGATTATTTGTGTAATTGCAATTACATAAATTATTCTGGGGCACAGATGTTTGTGCTTGATGAGGCAAACTTCAATGGCTAGGCATTCTTTGCACTAATTGGTAGCAAATTGCATTTTGAAAACCTTTTTAAGTTTTGAGAGTTTGAATTATCGGACATCCATTTTCATTATACACGGAATAGCTTAAATTATCAGGACAGCACAAAATATGGACGGTGTTAGATAATTTTAGGTGTTAGAGAATATGGCAATTTTTCTGTAAAATATAAAAAATGGTTTCATTTTGATTCAAAATTTGCCTCATTGTATAAATTAATCAATTGTTTTAAAACTAAATCAAGATTAAAATTTTCACTTATCTTGTTTTAATCAGCATCTTGTGCAAGAACCGTGGTCCATTGAAAGATACTCAAACAGTAATATTTTTCAATGTATAATTAAGACTGAGTGATATTTATTAACTTTTTGTATGCAAATGTTTAAAATTAAATATTTGTGTAATGCTAACTAATTTATTTTCTTTTTTTTTTTTAACAGCCAACTCTATGATACATGGGATTTTAAGGGGTTGACTTTGGGCGGATAAGAAAATCATAGATGGTGTTCACTTGATTCTAGTTAAGAAATACGTGCTTCTAGCTTTATATTTTAGGATTTTCATATTCTGCCTAAAGATTTCTAAAGCGTTAGATTATATTAATCTTATTTCATTTACCAAAAACATAATCACAAAAGCTATTCGTGAATAATTTTGTAAAGTCTTAGATCCTTGAGTCTGAAAGCAAGTTTTTGAGATTTAGTCTAAGTATTTTCTAAAGGTAATAATTTTCTCAGGCTTTTGTAAATTTCAGAAAGGTACTTCCATCTGGAAAATCCCCAAAATATTATTTCCTCAAAGATTTTCAAGATGGCTCGCAGAAGAGCATAGTGATTAAAGAAAAAAAAAGTAAAATACAGAAGTGAGAATTAGAAAAATCACTTAATTTAATAGCTGTGTAAGAGGGTTTTTTTGTTTTTGTTTTTGTTTTTTTTTTACTTTTTTCCTTCCTCTCTTCCTCTGTTCCTCCCTCTTTTCCTCCCTCCTTTCCTCCTTTTCTTTCTTCCTAATTTTCAATCATACGGTGTTTGGTGAGAGAGAAGTTTTGAGTTTGCAGATAGTAGACATCCTTCCTACTTGTTATCTAAAATTATTTAAAATGTTGTTAATCTTCTATCTAAAGTTCTCTCCTTGTTCTGTTAAGTTACAGTACTTTTTGAAAAAACATTCGAGATCTTAGGCCACCAGAGTGAGAAGTAATGAAGCTTTTTATTTTTGTGTGTGCTAAGTTCCAGAAACTTAGAGAACATGCTTCATAATCCAGTAATTTAATAATCAAATCCAGAATATTCTACTATTCATATCCCAAGCATGCAGCCCTGGGCAATTCAGGAAATGTGTGGGTATTGAGCCAAGCTCCTTGTAAAAGCATTTGTTACTCGGTTCTGTCTTGTCATCAAGTGGAATGGAAGCAGTAGCCAGATCAAGACCTGGGAAATGGCCAGGGTGATGAGAGGAAAGGTCACTTGAGAGCAGGGCCTTCCCTTATCATCACTGCAAAAGAGAGGACAATCTTCTTTGGCATTTCCCCAGCCAAGTTTAGCACTTTTGTTCATATCCACCCTCCACAGGCCTAGACACAACTCCCAGCTTTTTCTTTCTCCCAGTACATTCTCTCCTTTCCCTAAGACACTGTCTTAATGAAATATTCTCCTAGAAAGAATTTGATCAGTGAATTCACATTAATAAGCTAAGAATGACTGATAAAAGCCAAATATGTCCTTAATCTTACAAAGGATATTGAACCTTACAGACGACACTTTGGTTAACAGGAATAAACATTAATGTTTAATGAAAGAATTTTATGAAGGTGGAAAGGATGATTATTTTTGAAGATGATTTGATCATAACCTAGCCAGCACAAGAAAATAACAGAAAAAAGTTAGAATTAAAAAAATAAATTAGATGTAATAAAAGAAATTTATAAAAATCTATAACTTTCTTGCATACAATTTATATCTAGCTAAAATACATAATGAGGAGAGAGGGCCGGGATATTCTTTATTGGATAGCAAAAAGCAAAGCTTATAACACACCCAGGAACAATCTTCCAAAATATGTGCATGGGCCCATGAATAAAGTTACAGCAATGTATTGAGAGGTATAAAAGAAGTCTTTAATACGCAGTTACATAACATGGATTTGTATAGGAAGACTGCTTTCTTTTTTAAAAGAGGCCAATTCTTACCAAACTAATTTTTAAAATCCTAACATAACTAACAATAGGACTTTTTGGGGGGTGGGTGTAGAACTTGCAAAATTCTAAATTTCATCTGGAAGAGTAAGACTATCTAAAAACATTCCTAAAAAAGATGTAAAGAGGAGGGATTTATCTTAAAAGGTATAGCCATCATGATTAAAATGTTGCGGTAGTGCAAGCGTAGATTTGCAGAGTAATAGATCAGAATAGTCACCCTAGACTACATAGAGAAGATGAAATAGATGCTAGACTAGATAGAGTACTATAGCTAGACACTCTTATTCCCCACCCTCGCCGTTCTCTGATGGGAGTTGCTAACTAAAATCTCCAACTCGCTTACTCCTCTGTTAGACAGCTCCTAGGAACCAGGTCTACACTGACTCCCAGAACTCTCAGCAGGCTTAAGCTCCAGTTACCCACAGTGATAAAGGGGTTGAAAATGCACTCTTTATTGGTCATTTCCTTTTTCAATTCCTCACTCCCCTGCAGTGTTTCCTGAGATCATCTCCCAAATAAACTATCTACACCTGAATCTGAGGGGAGGGGCAGCTTTTGGAGGAGCCTAATCTAACACACCAGTCGAAGTTACAGTTGCTGGTCACAGGGCCAGGGCTGCATAGACCAAAATACACAATGTTTACCAGAATATACAATACAGGCCCAATATCACATTGTGCAATACAGGGGCCCTGAGGGATTACCATTTTTTCCTATGTTGCTTTTTGAAATGACAATATTCTTAAGAGACTTTTAATGTTAGAGTGCAGACATTAAATGTTCTGCATAGTGCTGCTTTACTAATATTGTCATAGTAGAGTATGTTTTCAAATTCCCCTAATTCAAATTTGTAAATAAGAATTCAGCTTCATTTTGTGTGATTAAAGCGAATTTACATATTAGCAAAAGGAAGAGTTATACAATAAATGGTGCTAGGACAACTAGGCTAGGACAATTATTTGGGGTTAAAATCAAGTTATCCCTAACTTTGTATTCACAAAAGGAAAATAAATACCAAATTGATCAATGAATTTAATGTAAATAAAATAAAAGACACTCTAAAGCAACTAGAAAATATCACCAAATATTTATCTTATCTTGGGGTGGGGGGGAGGTAGGAAATCCTTTTTTAAGCATAAATGCAATGAAGCTACAAAACATTTGTTAGGTATTACCATACAAAAATGAAACATTGGTGTCATAATTAATATAAACAAAACTCAAAGGCAAATTATAGAGTGGAGAAATGTTTTAAGAAGTTTTGACAAAAGGGTACTAAACTATAATATTAACATCATGAGCTTTAGAGATACAAATAGATGAACTCATTGATTTAAGATCTATTTTCTAGCTATGCAACCTTGGGGAAATTAATCATTCTAAGCCTCAATTTCTTATCTATCAAATGAGGATAATAATAATATCTACCCAAAAGGTTGTTTGGAGTATTAAATGAGATTATCTAGCTAAAATACTTTGCAGAATGCCTGGAACATAGTAAGAATTCAATAAAATCTAATTTAAGATATTATTACCTTTATGACTGGTTTATAACTCTTATGCATAGTGAGTGCTTATAACATTATTTTTTTAAAAATGACATAAACATGTCATGGAACAATCGAAAAAGAACACGAATAATTCACAAAAAAGGCGATTCAAATTATTAGGTGCAAGTATTTATTCTAGGTACCTTAAATGCATTCATTATTTTAATCCTTATAATATCCTTATAAAGTAGTTACTATTATTATTTTCATTTTTATAGGGCAAGGAAACTGAGGCACAGAGAGGCTAAGGAACTTGTCCATAATTACACAGCTTGTAGTATAATATTTATTTCTCAAGGAGTTTCAGGGAGTATCAAAAATATAATTTAAAAATGTATTTGCACATTGCAAAGTACCAAAAACTTTTCAATTACTTTTATAATTACTTTATTATTAACGATAAAAATATTAGAATGTATTTTGATGGAAATGGACTAAATTGTTTCCACTCATGCTCGCCAGACTTGGGAATAGTATAAAAATTACAGTTTGTTGAGTGACTTGAGTCATTCCATTTTCTCTAATTTCTCCTACTCAAGAAACTAAAAGCATTTGGTCCTTGTGAAAAAGGGAACTGGTGACTGCGGACAGCAGAGGAAGGAAGACTTTCAAGAAGTTAAGTCTTTCCAACAATGGTCTAAAATAGCAAAATTGTTTATGATAAGATAGTCAGATAGTAGTAAATAAAAAAGCTTTTGGAATTGAAATTTTACAATCAACTTTTAGTTTACACAGAAGGCAAAAAAATCCCTTTGTGAAGTTCAGTTCCACTGCTTAGATCAGGATCTGTCGATAATGACTTTTATCCCACTCTTGATGTTCATGACTAAGAATCCACAACATATGAAATTATAAAACCAGCTTACAGGTGACATGTCATTCTTTTCCCCAAAAGAGGAAAAATTTCTTAGCTGAATCACACTTAGAAATATTAAATATGTAAGAATCCCTCGTCTTTCTCTGCTCCCCCTTGTTGTGTACATGAATTTCCTTCTGATGAACTACCTGTGTTCAGTCAAATGACACTGATCAAATTATGGAGCAAAAAGTATACACTCTGTCATATTCCTTTATTAGAGAGCTAACAACTTTTTTAATTCCATTAATAGTTTGGGTTTGGTAACGATAAGATAATCCAAATATAAGTAAACAAATAAGTACACAAAAAATAATAAAATGGAAAACTGGCAACTGAAGACAATAGAAAAGTGGGAGATTATGTAAAGAAAATTAGCCTACTTGTCTTAAAAAGTCTCAAGTATGGAAAGGCACTTCATGGTTTAGACGGAGAGAACAGTAAAAGGCTGTTAAATGTGGGGAGCTCAGCAGCATCATCTGGATCCTGTTAGAACCTTTAAATACCAGTCATCATTCTGCCCCAACCTTGACAGCAAGACTGAGAGTCAACACTGGAGATGGTGGGGGCAGAGTGGAAAGGAAACAGGAAATGACTTTGGTGCAGTGGTAGCTTCCAAGTACACAACCAGCCATCCTCAAGGTCACAGAACAGAAAGACCCAGAGAACAAACTAAAATCATCAAAGCTTGTGGTTAATTAAATCAATTTAAAACAGAATGAGAAGCAAGAGAAAAGAGATGGTGTGGGCTAACATACTTAGGAGAAGTTGGAGGATTAGAAGGACCATGCTGTGGGAATTCTGTGTCACACAAGGTGTCCAGGTCTTATCTTTTGTACCACCTTGTAAGCCCTCTCCACTTCCACTGAGTGTGTGATTACAAAGACCAGACCAGAGTTGAGGCTGAGCAAGGGACTCAGCAGATGGAAGGTGCCCAGTCGACAAATGGTTGCACTTATGCCTGACCTCAAGCTAATATTTCCACAGTAACTTACCGAGCAACTATGGATTCTATCTGCTTGTCTCAGGCAGAGGACAGCTGGGCCAGAATGGGTGTCACCAATGGGTGGGGTTATTTAAAATCTCATGAATATTCAGTGTCTCATGAACCTTATACTTGGTATATCTCTTAACTGATCAACATTTCTTTTTTTTTTTTTAATTACAGCACATTACAGGGGTGTAAATATTTAGGTTACATATATTACCTTCGCCCCACCTGAGTCAAAGCTTCAAGCATGTCCATCCCCCAGACGGTGCGCATCACACCCTTCCTGTGTGAATATACCCATCCCCTCCTCCCTGCTCCCACCGCCAGACACCCAATGAATGTTACTACTATATGTGCACATAAGTGTGATCAACATTTCATAGATCACAAATTTTTGGTGTCTTTTGATCTTTCCATCCCACCTATGTTTAACACACTTATGCTCTTCATTTTATGTCTGACATAGCTCACAAGTCATTAACTTGCTATCCATGCCTAACACCTACTGTAAGTTTCTCATGCATCTCGCGAGCTACTTTTATACTTACTATTTATATTTAACGTTTCTTACGAGTTTCAACAATTCCATTTGCTTTTCCACTCTTCTAAAAAAGAACTGAATATTCTTCAATACAGCAAACACACCTTACAAAGAGGAGGGTATGAACAGAGACAGAGAAATCAGGGAATTTGCATAGGGTAGACATCTGTGTGTTTGTGACTTGTTCCCTGGTATGACATTGCTCTGCGGGAGCTGGCAAAGGGTGGGCAAAGGCACCCCTCTTCCCTTTGTGTTTTGCCTACGTTCCCAGTGGACCTTAATACTGTGCACAGTCCCTACTGGTTTTCCATGATGATTTATAGGCAGGGACTGAAGAAAGCTCTTTGCATAGCTGAATACTTTTAAAAAAGTCCTTTTATAAACTGTATTTTGCTGCTTATTCTTCTACCATTACATCTTCACTAACGCTAATAAATTATTTACTTTAGGTTGACAAGGCTTAACTGGAAAAACATACCAAAAATCTGAATCCCAGAGGACCGAAGAGGGGAATACACAGACTTTCTCAGGCAGATGGCTCCTAAATTTTCAAGGTAGGATCAAGATTTGCATACAAAATTTGATTGTAGGAAACACTGGGATTCAAATGTTTGAGCCTGTAATGCCTGGTGCAACTGACTTGTGTTTTCTATTTAAGCCATACATTTGATTCTGACCATTCAATCATGTAAATTCCAGCTGAACTTAAATTAGCTGAGTTTAATGTGAGGGAGAAAAATCCCCACTATCACTTACAGTATAAGACTTTCTTCTTTGTTTTTCATCTTGGATCATGGAAATCACCAAAGTTTTATTGTTGTGTCTTAAGATTCTGATCCCAGGGCGGATAGTGCTAATCCAATATTTGGCAATTTCTATTTTTCCCAGGCAGTTATTCTGTAGTATGCTTGCCACACTAAAACAAATAAATTTTTAAAAGAAATATTTAGCAATTTGAAATCCCTTACCCAGGTAATTTAATAATCATCTGGAAAGTGTTATTAAGGCTAAAAGCTGAAGCTGTCCAAAAGCATAGGTAGCAAAATGCTTTCATGAAAACATGCTTTCATGAAAACTGTGATGTCAATTTCATCACAGGAAATGTTGATAGTACCAAAAATTGCACTGTTCAGGATTCCTACATTATTTTAATTTTAAAAGCTAGTTTTACCCAAGCTGTATTTCATTTTTAATTTTTAAAGGAAACGAGTTTGCTGTATTAACTAAATTTTTCTATTTAAAAATTATGAGAAAATATTCAAAAATTTTTAAAATTAAAGATAAAACTTTATAACTATTTGCTAATAAAAATGGCTGTGTAAAACTATGTAAAATAGTGCTAAGTTGATGTTAATGTGTTTATGCAACCAAATATTTTAGTATTTGTGTACTGAATAGCACTTTTCCATGAGTGGAAGGAAGCTGACAGTGCTTCTGGAATAAGAACTATGAAGGAGTAGAGATGTCAACACAAAGAATAAGTATATACAGGATATTACATATAATTGAAATTCAGAGAGATCAAATAGGCTTTGTATCGTGTATAGCTTAGCAAAGTGGCTCACATAAGGTGTGGCTGAGCATTTGTTGAATAAATAAATGTAACGTTTTACCTTATTCTTGTATGCATATTTTTTTGCAAAGGATTTTGGGAGGAACAGGAGGTTCTGTTTATTTCTGCACTTCCACAAAAAGAAAGAAAAAAAATCATCACAGTCTTCCAGAATTGTTCCAAGAACAGCAAGGGTGAAAGGAGGATTATGTGTGATCATACGTGACTGGAATCTCCTGAGAACTAAAGCAAGAAATTTTCTATATTGTTGTACTAGGAGAAAAATACCAACTGTGATACTCAAATATTATTCTACCCTACCTCCTCAGTACTCTCCCCCACCAACTCTTATCTTTACTCTCAGTCTCCCCCACCCCCGACCCTCAGCAATTTCCCCCTCTACTTGCCATAGCTTCTTGCTAATAAAAAATGGGTTGGAAGAGTGTTCAGGTCCAAATCATTGGCTCATGGAGAGAGAGAGACAGTTCAACTAACTGGGGAAGGCTTCATGGAGGGGTAGAATTAAAACTAGACTTTGAAGGGAGATAGGGATACAGACAGGTGAAGGAAAAAGAACATTGCAGATGAAAGGATACACATCAGCCAAGCAGAATAATGAGGAACCCCAGCTTAGGGTTTGTGATTGCATGTCTTGCAAAATATAATGGAGTATATGGAGGGAGCTTATACTATGAAGGCTCTGTAGGTGGTTTGGTTCAACATTCAAAAAGTCAATAAATGTAAATCACTATATCGAAAAGCTAAACAAGAATGAAAAACATGTGATCTTGTCAACAGATCAACATCTGTCAGATTCAACATCCATCATGAAAGAACTCTCAGCGATTTAGAAACAGAAGAGAATTTCCTCAACTTGATATAGGGAATATATAAAAAGCCTACAGCTAGTAACTTGATTAATGGTGAGAGACTGAATGCCTTTATCCTAAAGTTGAAGACAATGCAAAGATGTCTGCTCTCATCATTCTTATTCAATATTGTTCTGGAGGTCACAGCCAGAGATGACAGCTAAACAGGTGGTTATCTACATAGCAAATCCACAAAACTTTACAAAAAAACTACTAAAAATAGTAAGTGAGTTTAGTAAGCTTACAGAATAAAAGATCAATGTGCAAATATAATTGCATTTTTCTATAGTGACAATAAAAACTAAAAAATTGAAATTAATAGAATGGTACTACTAAAACCAACATTAAAACATAAAATACTTAGTAATAATTCTAACAAAATATGTGTAAGATCTGTCTGTTGTAAGCTATATATAATTAATGAGAGAACTCAAAGAATAACTAAATATATGGAGAGATATATCATGCATCAGAGAGATCAATATTAAGATCACAATTATCACCATATTGACCTGTATATTCAATAAAGTCCCAATCAAAACCTTAGCAGGTTTTTTAAATAGAAACTGAAAAATGAATTTTAAAATGTATATGGAAAAATAAATAGCCAAATAAATTTTGAAAAAGCAAAACAAAATTAGATGATTCATATCACTTGATTTTAAGGCTTAGTATAAACCTACAGTAATCAAGATAAAGCAATATTTGTAGAAGGATAGACATACAGACCAAAGGAATTGAGCAGAGTCTAGAAATAAAAGCAAATGCATGTAGTGAACTGATTTTGAATTTTTTTGTTTTTAATTATTATGGGTACATAAAAGTTGTCTATATTTATAAGGTACATGTGATGTTTTGACAGAGGCATACAATGTGTATTAATCAAAGAAGAATAATTGGGGTATCCATCACCTCAAGCATATATCATTTCTGTATATTAAGAACATTCCAATTCCACTCTTTTAGTTATTTTAAAGTATACTATAACTTATTGTTAACTAGAGTCACTTTGTTGTGCTATCAAATATTGTTCATTCTGTCTAACTATTAACTATATTTTTGTACCCATTAACCATCCCCACTTTATCCCCCCTCCCCACTATCCTTTCTAGACTCTGGTAACTGTCATTCTAGTCTCTGTCTCCATGAGATCAATTATTTTAATATTTAGCTCCCACATACTAGTGAGAACACACACGATTTGTCTTTCTGTGCTTGGCTTATTTCACTAACATAATATTCTCTGATTCCATCCGTGTTGTGGCAAATGACAAAATTTCATTCTTTTTTTATGGCTATACAACATTCCATCACGTATATGTACCACAATTTCTTTATCCATTCATCCACTGATGGATACTTAGGTTGATTCCAAATCTTGCCTGTTGTGAATAGTGCTTCAATAAACATAAGAGTGCAGATATCTTTTTGATATTCTGATTTTCTTTCTTTTGGATATATAACTAGCAGTGAGATTGCTGGGTCATATGGTAGTTCTATGTTTAGTGTTTTGAGGAAACTCCAAACTGTTCTTCATAGTGATTTCACTAATTTACATTTCCTCCAACAGCGTATGAGGGTTTCCCTTTCTCCACATCCTCTCTAGCATTCATTGTTGCCTGTATTATTAATAAAAGCCATTTTAAATGGGGAGAGATGATATATCATTATAGTTTTGATTTACATGTCTCTGATGACTAACGATGCTAGACAGTTTTTGATATATCTGTTGACCATTTGTATGCCTTCTTTTGAGAAATGTCCATTCAGATCTTTTGCCCATTTTTTAATTGGACTATTTGATTTTTTCCTATTGAGTTGTTGGAGCTCCTTATACAGTCAATTTATTAATCCCTTGTCAGTTTGCAAATATTTTCTCCCATTCCGTATGCTGTTTATTGTTTCCTTTGCTGTGGAGAATCTTTTTAGATTGATGTGATCCTATTTGTCCAATTTTGCTTTGGTTGCCTGTGCTTAGGTGGTATTACTCAAGAAATTCTGACCCAGATCAATGTCCTGAAGCATTCCACCAATGTTTTCTTTTAGTATTTTCATAGTTTCTGGTCTTTGATTTAAGTCCTTAATCCATTTTGATTTGATTTTTGTATATGGAGAAAGATAAGGGTCTAGTTTCACTCTTCTGCACAGGGATATCCAGTTTTCCCAGGATCATTTATTAAAGAGATAGTCAATTAATTTTTGCTAAAGGTGATATAAATTTATTCTTCCATGGAGAAAGAATAATTTTTCTGAGAAATGATGCTGGAACAATTAGATATTCAAAAAAGTGAACTCACACCATATTTAAAAAATAGCTCAAAATGGATCATATATCTAAATGTAAAACCTAAATTTACATAAAACTTCTGAAGGAAAATAGTCTGTGATCATTCATTAAGCAAAGATTTCTTAGACAGGACACCAAAAGCATGAACCAGAGAAGCAAATAGGCAAATTGGATTTCATCAAAATATAAAACTTCTCTAGAAAGACGCTGGTAAGAAAATTATTTTTAAAATGCCAAAAAACTGGGAGAAAATATTTGTAGAACACATATCTCATAAAGAACTTATAACCAAAGTATATAAAGAATTCTTTTAACTCAAATAACAAGAAAGCAAATTTTAATTTTAAAAAATAGATTGAAAGTTTGAACAGATATTTTTCCAAAAAGAAGACATGAATGGTGTGTCAGTTATCTATTATTGTATAGCAATTTATCACAAAACTTGGTATCACAAAATAATGATAAACATTGTCTCACAGTTCTTATAGCTCAGGAAACAGGAGCAGTTTAGCTGGGTTTTTCTGGTTTATGTTGACGTTGTAGTCAAGATGTTGGCCAAGTCTACAAGTCATCTGAGACTTCAATGGGGTTTGAGGATCTGCTTTCAAAATGGCTCCCTTGCTTGGTTAGCAAGTTGGTGCTGGTTTTTGTAAGGAGGCCTGTGTTCTTCATCACATGGATCTCTCTATAGAGTTGTTTAGAAGTCCTGATGACATGGCAACTGGCTTCCCTCAAAGTGAGTGAGCCAAAAGATATGAGGGGGGAGGCAGCAATGACTTTTATGACTTAGACTCAAAAGTAGCACACCATGATTTCCGCAACATGCTGTCTGTTACGCAGCCTGTTTCATTTAGGAAGGAACTGCATAGAGGTGCGAATACTAGCACCTAGGGATCAGTTCGGATCCATCTTGGAGGCTGGCCACTTCAGATAGCCAAAATGTATGTGAAAAGTAGCTCAGCATCTTTAGTCATTAGGGAAGTGAAAATAAAGCCCACAAAGATAGAACAGTAGTACATACATCCTAGGATGGCTCTTAAAAGCTTAACTCTACAGAGTCCTAATAAGGATGTTGAGCAAGTGGAACACTCATATGTTACAGCTGGGAATGTAAATGGTAAGAACACTTTATAAAACAATTTGGTAGTTTCTGATAAAGTCAACCATTCAACCTAATAATACTACTCCTAGGTATTTAAACAAGAGAAATAAAAACACATGTCTGCACAACTCTTTTGAGAATGCTTAAAGTGGCTTTACTCATAATCACCAAAAATTGGAAATACTCCAAATGCCATCAATGAGTGAGTGGATAATCAAATTGTGATACATCCATACAGTGGAATCTTATAACTCAGCAATACAAAAGAACTACCTACACATGCAAACATGGTTGAGTTTCAAAAGCATTATGCTAAGTGAAAGAAGCCATATATAAAAGATTATATATGGTATAATTCCATTTATATGACATTCTGGAAATGAGAGACCATAGGGACAGAAAGCAGGCCAGTGGTTGCCAGAGGCTGAGAATAGGAAGAGAGGATGGACTGCAAAGTGACATCAGAAACTTTTGGGGTTGATGGAAATATTCTGTATCTCGATTGTGGTAATGGTTTTGCAATTATATGCACACGTTGTCAAGATCTATCTACACACCTAAAAAGAGTAAATTTTTCTATGGAGTAAATTATACTACAGTAAACCTTCTTTTAAAAAAAGCAAATGTAATTTAAATATTATGCTAGCTTTCATGTTTTAGTGTTACTATGAGAATAGGTTTGGATAAATGTCAGGTGAAGAGGCTCTTGTTCTAAAGGGAATGAAAGTGAGAAAGCTATTCAGCTACGGTAAGAGAAATCAGTGATTGCATGGAAGAGGAAGTATATTAGCATTCTCCAGAGAAACAGAACCAATGGAATGTGTATCTGTAGAGAAAGAGTATTTTAAAAAATTTTCTCATGTGATTTAGAGTCTTGGGGTGTCCAAAATCTGATGGGGGAGGCTGGCAGGAAGAGTTGCAGTTTGAGTTAAAAGGCAGTGTGCTGGAAAATCAGGGAGAGCCGACATTGCAGATGAAGTCAGAAGGCAGTCGGCTGGAGAATTTCCTCTTGCTCTGCAAGGTCAGCTCTTGTTCTGTGCAGGCCTTCAGCTTATTGGATGACGCCCACCCATATCATGGAGGGCAATCTGCTTTATGCAAAGCCCACAGATTCAGATGTAAATCTCATCCAAACACATCCTCACAGAAACATCCAGAATAATGTTTGATTAAGTATCCAGGTGCCGTGGCCCATCAAGTTGATACATAAACCATTCCAAAAGGGACTGATTGATTGGAAAGGGTCATGAAGAACCTTCCAAAGTGATGGAAATGTTCTATATCTTAATTGGGGTGATGATTACAGGGGTGCATATATTTACTAAGACTTATGAAATTGTAAACTTAAGATCTGTGCATAATATTGTGTGTAAATTAAATAAAATGAAAAACGAATCCAAAAGAGGCCCTGGACAGCTGTGTCATGACTGATGTAATATCTCATACAGAGGATGTGGGTATGTGAGAAAGAGGGGGTGTGTGTGTGTTAAGGCTGATGGATAAGTGATGGCAAGTGTTTCTGTGGTAATATTTTTCCCCCTTTGTCTCTTCCTTATTCTCTAACCACCCACACCAATCATGAAAACTCACTGACACACTCACTCACCAACATTTTTAAGACTGCATTTACTTTCTCCCCAATTCTTTGGAAGTGTGTGGGTTTCTTCTATTGTGCTCTTGTTTTCAAGTGATTTCTGACTAATTAGACCATTATCTCTCCATTACTAGAACAGAGAGATAAGATATGTGCTTATTCTTACTAAATGACTAAGGAACTAAGAAGAAACTTAAATTGCATATTTATCTCTTATTAATAGAAGAAATTGAAAAGTTAGTATATATAGCTGGCATTCTAGTCATCTAATTTTGACTTGAAGAGTTCTACATAACTTTTTTCCAAAAGTTAGTCAATGTCATCAGAGGACAAGGCAATGAAACTTTGAAACTTAGCAACTGCTCTTTTTACAGTTTATCCAAGGGCAAAAGGAAAGTATGGTGGTTGTTTTAAACATTGAAAAACATTTTGTATCTCTATTTTTTAAAAAAATAAAAGCTCTTAGTCAAGCAGAAGGAATCCTAGGAAATTGCCAAATGAGAAGTAACCAATAGGGTTGTCTCTCTGAATCTTCAGGTTGCACATTTGCAGAGTCAACTAACAGCTGATCGAAAATATTAAAAACACTCTGTGGGGCTGAGGCGGGTGGATCGTTTGAACTCAGGAGTTCGAGACCAGCCTGAGCAAGAGCAAGACCCCATCTCTACTAAAAAATAGAAATTAGCTGGACAACTAAAAAAAAAAAAAAAAAAAAAAAAAAAAAAAAAAAAAAAAAAAAAAAAAAAAAAAAAAAAAAAAAAAAAA
>RJWJ010023345.1:0-25913 GCA_004363605.1 Indri indri
TCTCAAAAAAAAGAAAGAAAGAAAGAAAGAAAGAAAGAAAGAAAGAAAGAAAGAAAGAAAGAAAGAAAAAACCTAATTTTTACAGTTTATTGTGATAATGTAAAAGAATGGCGAATATTCAGTAGGTAGGCCAATGTTTGGTTGTTTCAAAAGAACAAAAGACAAATTTCAAAACCACAGATAACACAGGAAAAATTCTAAAGCAATTAACTAAACAAAAAATGCAGCAAATACATATTCAAATTTTAAGCAGTGAGAGGGCATCAGGTCAGCCTTTCTTAAATGTTGTGGGAATAAAATGTTATTTGTACTTTCCTGTAAATTTGAGATTGTTTCAAAATATTTTAACATTCCAGTAAAAAAGGATCTGAATTTTAGATAAACGGTAACGTGCATTTCTTTTCATCATCTTCAAAGCCAACATACGACCTCAGGAATTGAAAATAGCTCGTAAGTCTCAGGAAGATTGTCTTTTTTGATTTTTCACATCTGAAAGAAACAAAGCAGAGCCGCAAAATAATTGTGCCTCTTCTTTCTCAGCTTCAAGGGGACATTTGATCATCAAAGCACAACATTCTTTGTGCTGCTTGCATAAAATTTTGCCTGCATACCTGCCAAATATCTCCTGAATTCAGCACCTGGAACATTGTCTGGTGCATGGTAATAACAAAAATATTAGTCATCATAGAAAATTCTTAAATATTGTTTACTATTTACCAGTAAATAGTGCTCTCAGTACACAACAAACCTTTACTCATTTAATTCCCACAACAAGACTGTAAGATTAGTACTAATATTATTCCCATTTTACAGATAAGGAAACTAATATATAGAAAGAGAAAACCACTTGCTCAAGATCATGGAAATAGTAAAGCTCAAAGCCAGAGTTTAAAGGTGGAGTATTTGGCTTCAGAGTCATATTAAATAAATATCTGTTGACTAAAATATAACAGACTTACTTTTCTTATAAGTATTTTATTAAGCAAGAAAAGGCTCATTCTCCTTTTCATGTTTTTATTTTTTGAAATCTTTCAAGACATAATAAAGCTCTTATTTCTAAAAAAAAAAAAAAAATCTGCATTTAAGAGGAAAATAAACCATCCTATGATAGGCAAGCTTATGTGTCAACTTGACTGGGCAAGAGATGCCCAGATAGCTGGTAAAACATTATTTCTGGGTGTTTCCATGAGGGCATTTTCAGAAGATATAGGTGTTTGGATGAGTAGACTGAATAAAGAAGATCCAACCATACCAATGTGGGTGGGTTTAATCTAATCCCTTGAGAACCTGAATAGAAGAAACAGGTGGAGGAAGGGCACATTCACTCTCCCTTTCTGGAGCTGAGACAATCATCTTCTCTTTCCATCAGACATCAGACCTCAAGGTTCTCTCAGGCCTTTGGACGGTAAGACTTGCACTAGTGGCCCACCCATTTCTCTGGCCTTGGACTTAACAAATGGACTGATTTAGGTTGCACCGTCAGCTCCACTGGTTCTCAGGCCTTCAGACTCACACTGAATTACACCAGCAGTTTCCCTAGCCTCGCATCTTGCAGACAGCATATCATGAAACTTCTTAGCTCCATAATCATGTGAGCTAATTTCTATGATAAATGCCCTCTTTTTTATCTATATACATCTTGTTAGTTCTATTTTTCTGGGGAGCCTGAATAATACAGATGCATATTAAAGTTTATATTCACAATATGATTCATATCTCTAATAGACCCATTGTTTTCTGTTACTAAAGTCACAGCTTTTAGGTAAGTAGAAATTTTGAAGTTGAAATATTTTATTCATTTTTTCTTATAATCTCACAGATTGAACTAAGCCATTTAAAACTAAATTCTGAAAATGCTGTAACATATTAGTTTATTGCTTCAATAAATATTATTGAACAAGCATTCTGCGCCAACTCTATTCTAGATACTATACAAATGCTTGCAAATAAGAACTAGCCACTAATTAAATTAAGAAGATTATATAGCAATCACACTAATAAATTCAGTTTTAAAAATAAGATAGAAAAATTTTCATTCATTCATTCATGTATACATGCATTTATTTATTCATTCTTTCAAAATATATGTACTCTTCACCCTGTCCCAGAATGCGGTTGGAGGTATGAGACAAGGACAACAATGACAAACAAGAACAAAAACAAGCTCAAGCAAGTCATTGAGGAAAAATATTCAAAACGTTATCACAAAATATAAAATGAACAATTTTTTCGAATAAAATAGGAATGCTTGAAGTCAAAAAATAAGAAGAAAAGGGAGAAGGAACCACTATATTGACACAAAATAAGAATCGCTAACATGTTTTTCATGTGTCAGGAAAATTGTGTATTATCTCACAACTCTTCACTACTCAAAACCAACAATGTAGGCATGATATGATTCCTGTATGACAAATAGAAATATTCAACTTGATATCAGTGTAAACTGCTATGGAATTAGAAAGTAAACAGTTAGTATACAAATTAATTGCAATCAAGAGTGGCAAAGTAGTTTGATTTTCCAAGTACATGTGAAATGCTTTCCAAATGTGGCCACGGGGCAGGTCACTGGTACTGTTGGGGGAATCACAGAGAATGGAGAACGGACTGAATGAAGATCAATGTTCTGATAGTTTCCAAAGGAAAAAAAGATAAATTTCAAAACAGAACTCCTAGAAAAAAATTAAAGCAATTTATTGTTAACGGGGGGAAAAAAAAAAAAAAAAAAAAACCTCTGTAAAATAATTTAAAGAGGTTTATTCTGAACCAAGCGTGTGCAACTGTGACCCAGGGAAGCACGCCCTCAGGAGATCTTGAGAAAATCCGCCTGAGGTAGTAATGCCTGGGCTATGGTTTGGTTTTATACATTCATGGAAACAGGAATTACACGTAAAATCATGAACCAAAATGTGGAGGGTGTACATTGGTTTGGCCCTAAAAGGCGGGCCATTTTGAAGAGAGGAGCTTACAGGTTATAGGTGAGTTTAAAGATTCTTTGATTTGTAATTGGTTAAAGAAATGAAGCTTTTTCTAAAAGTTTGGAATGTTTTAAGTTAAGATAAGGAAGTTTGCAATCAGAGACAAGCCAAGGGACCTATATGACCACTCAAGAGATCTGTTAAGTAAATTGATGGACTGCAGGTATGGTTTAACCTTTGTCTTGCATGGCCTTAGGCTTGTTAACGATTTAATATCTCATTGTTACAAAGGGTAACTGTAAAAGGGAGGGGGCATAATCAGGCGTGTGTGACCTCCCTTCTCCTCATTGCCAGCAACTCAGCTTTACGGTCTTTCTAGGGTCCCCTTGGCCAAGAGGGGGTCCATTCAGTCAGTTGGGGGGTTTAGTTCACACTGTACAGAACATTTATGAGCATTTTAAAAGTAAACTAGACCAGTATGTCCACTAAAATAGTAACAATAGTAGCTGTCATTTATTGAGTACTTACTGTGTGCCATTAATGTTCTAATTCCTATACAAAAATTAACTAATTTAAATCTACAAGTATCCTACAGAATAGAAAAAATTATCACATTTCGCAGATGGGAAATTGAGACAGTTTCAATGACTTCCTCAAAGTCATTCAAGTAACAATTGGCAGAGCCTGAGTTTTAGTTCAAGCAGCATGATTTTAGAGCCTGAACTTTTGATGTACTTTTCTCAGAAAAAGACACAATTGAAATGCTATTGGCAAAGTGCAGAGTACCCTAGAATTGCCCTAGCATGGTGCCTTACACATACTAAGCACGCAATAGCTATTTCTTGGACAAATGAATGAATAGCCTTTTAGCTACTTCTATCATTTTTACCTCAACACCTTTACACATGTTGTTTCCTTCACCTAGAATATTTCCCCATAATGTTTTTTAAAGAGAGCTCTTTTTGAACATTTGCATCTGAACTTGGATATTTTCCCCACAGAGAGACCTCCCTGACTGCCCTTCCAAAATACCAACATGGGCAGCAGTCATATAGCCCAGACATCTCTCTCTCTCTCAATCTCTCTCTCTCTCTCTCTCTCTCTCTCTCTCTCTCTCTCTATATATATATATATATATATAGGCATATAGCACTTGTAAGTCATGAAAGTCATCTACTTTATTCATTTGCTTATAGCTTGTTTGTTTGATCCCAGTAAGATATAAGCTGTGGAAGAACAGGGGCCCTGTCTATCATGTTTATAACTCTGTATTTCTAGCAGACTTTTAGTACATGTATGATGAACAATTGGATAGATGGATGGATGGATCAATAATGTATCTGGATTCTTGACAGACATTTGGTCATAAATGTTATGGTGTCCAGATGGGCTACATATATTTCCAGCTGGTTAAATTACTAAACTCCAAAAACCTTGATTTTACCAAAGTAAGAATAGATTATGGAAGTTCTCTAATTGCATGATAGAGGTCTTCATCTTTGATTTAACACTTTCAAAAGTTTGATTTTTTTTTTTTATTTTTGGTCAAAAGCGTGGATGTAAAATTTAAAGTCTGTAAACCCTAACATGGATTCTTAAAATATTTTATATTCAATTATTTTTATTTGATGTTCTAATATTAGTAGACAATCTCTAGAATCATTTCCAGGCTCAAAAACATCATCATTTCAATGTATTGCAGGCTAAGGCATCAGATATACTGTTGTTGTTTTTTATAAGTATATTCATGTATGTGGGACCAAAAGCTATAAGCAACATAAAAATAATACACAGAGAAAGAATTCTTTAAAATTGTTTTGTAATGACCATGGAAGCCTACGTTGTTGCTTTAGTAACGTATAAGTCCAGAAATGTTATTGAAAAATAAGTTGTAGTTCAATGTCATGTATAAATTTTAGAGTTACACAGCAAACGCTACTTAATAGGCATATACTAAGGATTAGTATATGAGAAGGTATGAGAGCTCCTGCTTTAAAAGTACACATCAAACAGATATTTGAATAAAATTTTCATGCTTCCCTAAGCATGAGCTTGTCTTCTTATGTCACGTATAAATGACAATATAAATATAAGGAAGTCTGAAAATGTGGGTCCTTTCCTGTCTCTATTTCCTACTTTTGCCATCATTTGGTATCCTTACCTAAGAGCAGGACAGGGCCCTGAATTCCAGATATTTATTCTTCTCTACCATAACCACTGCATGCCCAATCCACACACACAAACACACTCAACACTATTTTTTTTATCATATATAGCCATTTCGTTGGCTATAATAAATGGAGCCATCTTAAAAAGGCCTTTGAAGAGCAACATCTACCGACTTCAGGCAATGTGGACACCTGTTCAGAAAACTATCTGCAGGCAAGGAAAACTTTTTGAAGTCTCCAAGTCACACCATCATGGACACTTTCCCTATGCCTAACGTGAGCCTGGCTATCTAAGGCTATATACGTTTCAGGTCCTGAGTTTAGTCAAAATGGAAAGACTGCCATCTACTGAATTGCAGGCAACTAATTTGGAATATTGATCCATGTTTAATTTGATCTCTTTGGATTTAATTATTTTCCCATTGCAGACATTGCTAATTCTGAACCATTCCAGGGAGAAGGAAAGAGGACAACTAGCATAGGGGTGGTGACTGGCAGTAGATCAAGAATAATTTCCACAAAAGCCACTTGTTGAATGACAAAATAAAGTAATAATCATGTAATTCTCAGTTGAACTAGATTAAAGAATTAATAAAAACAGCATAACAAATTCCTTAGGATAGTTCCTAATAAAAATACAGAGATTGTATTGCCCTATTCACCTTTTCTGCCTGCAAAGGCTGTTAACAAGCTTTTACTTGCTGAAACAGTAAAATCAAAACAGTCATCTAACAGGCTAAAAAGAAAAGAAAGGAAAAACCTCTATTAAATAAAAAACAGACAAATTACAAAGATTTCTTGTGCCTTTCTGGGCTTGCATCTTCATTTCATGTCATCCTTGACTCTTGTTATCTACAATTTCACAAATCTTACCACATACATAAAAGTAAAACTTTCCTCAAATTTCAGATTAGGGCAAGCAAGAAACAGTCCAATTTCTGACAGTCATGGAGATTGTTTTTCATGGACCACAACAGGAAAAAAAAAAAGATTTTCTTTTGCATTAAACATGATTATCTGAGTTTTAAACAAAAGTTAGTGTTGAGAAATAAAATTGAACATATTACAGAAAATAGTGGATTACCTTTAAATTCACTACTCATGAACGTCGTTGTTCTTTAGCTAAAACCGAAAGAGCACGGATGCAGAAAACACCTAATTTACAGAAAGGTCACCAGAATGATGCCAAACAATTTCCAAATACAAATGAAAGCTTGATTAATGGCTTAACAGCCAATGAAGCTCATTTAAATTCACCCATGGGGGGAAAAATGTAATTTTCAAGCTAAGCTAATAAAATCTCACTGTTTCTAGGACTAAATTAACTTTATTAACTTCGTTGTTTAAATTCATGATTACTTAACATTTGAAATGTATTTACTATTAAAAATTCAAGTTTGTTTCATTATTTTAATAAGTCATTAATCAAATACTAAAAAAAATTACTAAAGTCATGCTTGTCAATTTGTTAATGTGTCAGTTTCCACCCAGTGTCTATCAACTGATGAATAAACAAAATATGGTACAATCATACACTGGAATATTTTTCATCAATAAAAAGAAATTACATACTGATACATACTATAATACAATATGGATAAATACTACAAGCATTATGTTAAGTGTGAGAAGCCCTTCACAATATACCGTATTTTATATACCTCCATTTATATGAAATGTCCAGAATTGACAAATCTACAGAAGCAGAAAGTGCATTAGTGGTTGCCTCGATTTGAGAGGGATGGAAGGATTGGTGGAAGGGAGTGATAGTTAAAGGATATGGGATTTCTTTTGGGGGTAAAGAAGATGTTCTAAAACTGATTATGGTGATTGTTGACACCCTAAAAATCACTAAAGTGTATTCTTTAAATAAATAATTAGCAATCCTAGTCCTTTGGGTATTCTATCATGACAGAGTACAAACAGGTAATTATTATAATTATAATAAAAAGAATGATGAGAATATATACATAGAGGGTGTCAATGAATCCTATAAAAAGAGATACCTTACACAGATTTGAGAAATCAGAGATGAATGCCAGGAATCATCTGAACCGATTTCTGGAAAAGTATGGAGTAGTAGGCAAAGAATTCCAGCAATTCACCAGGGCACATACAAGTTCCAGAGGCAAGGTAAACGTATGGCAAGAGCAGGGACCTCGAATTTTCATCATGTAACATGCCTAGAAAGAAAAATTCTAGGAAAAGAGATAAAAACTTGGGGCTAAAGAGGTAGGCGGGGACCAGATTGTCTCATTGATTGGCAGAAGCGGAGAGCATGACTTACTTGCTGCTTACAAACAGGGATAGACAACTTCTGTGGTATCATATTGCCTCGTACAGTGTCCTTGACTGCTGACGACCTCCTACTTTATTGTGTCTTACAAGGGTTGCTTACAGGTGTCAGAGATTCATGAAACATTAGGAAAAAATTCATTTGTTGTTTATTTTCAATCTCTCTGAAATACCATTTTTTCTTAATATCAAATATTTATGCTTTCTTTTCAAACCAAATTGTCTGTTATCATTTACTTCATAGGTCTTACCACCATTACTGTTTAACATTGGTTTTCTTCTCCCACTAGAATATAAAAACCATGACAGCAGAAAACCTATGTGTTCTGTTTATTGGTGCATCTTCAGTACCCTGAATAGCATATAAAGCATGGTAGTTACCCAACATGGTATATAAAGCATGGTAGTTACACACACACACATATATATACATATAATGAATGAACATTAATCTCCCATTAGTTTCCAATTTCATTTATATGTATAACTAAGAAATTTTAACAATATGTTGAACCTAGACACTTTTATAGAGATGTCTCATGGATGGAAGAGGAGTTGGTAATAGGGGAGGTGCTAGGAAAGGGTCAGGAAACACTTATTTATCTCAAACCTTATTTTTTTGAAAGATAGACATCGTTATTCTTGAGAAAACTGAGAAAATAACATTGACTGTCTCTTTGCTTCTGAAAGAGTCTCATCAAAGTCTTGACCTTTGGAGTCCATGTCAGACATAAATGATTTACTTAGGTTAGCAAGATTCCAAGGCTTCATCTGGATTTTCTATTTTCCTTTGTGATATTTAGGTTCCAGAAACATGACTTACATGGTTGCCATGGAAATGAGTAAAATGGTGAATCATGAAGCTTTTAGAAGTAAGAGTGCTGCATAAATTTAAGCAAGGGCTATTTTTATTAATATTTTTTGAAAACTATTGGCAAATCTCATAGTACAGAAGATTCTACAGAAAAGAAAAAAAGAAAAGCTGATTATTGTAGTTCTAACCCACACTGCAATGTAAATGCTGTGAAAATAAATACATTGCTGCAATGGATAAAAAAATGTAGGAAGAATTGTTCTATATTTTGATTTCACACTTTACATAAGTGAATATAAGCCCTCTGAATCAATAGAATGACAATTCACTTGTCCATGTGTGTAGCTTGTCTAATCTCAGCCTCATAAAGCATTTCCTCTTTACTTTCGATTTTAGCACACAGCTTTTTTTTTTTTAAAGCCTAGCTCTTTTTTCTTTATTAATACAAGCATCTTCTAATGCAAGAAGAAACAACTATAGATCTGTGAACCTAGTAAGGCAACTATAGTGGGGGACAAGGTATGAAGTTCCAAAAGTATTATAGGAAGTGTTTATTAACCATTGTTCGGAACAATGAAAAAATCCATAGGACATAGTCAGATTCTCCAGGTGAGAAATGAGCACCAAGGAGCAACAGCTTTCAACTTTCTATGGTATGATTTTAATTATATTTTAATTATTTTTGGCTTATATAGAAATTTTCTTTCAGAAATTAATTTTAAATTGGCTTTATTCAGAATATATGCAATAGCTACAATCAATGGAATGATTTCCAACCATGATTAGTACGAGAGTAGATTAAGCTTATACAGTACCACCCGAATTCAACTGAAATTGTTCATTGTTTTTATGGCTGCTGACTAGTTTGAAGACTGTTACCATATCTGAATGGTGCTTATTGAACAGGGTATATTTTCATTTTTTTTCCAAAGCTAATTTTTACAGTTCTTTGGCAATTTTAGAAAAGAAGATAACCATGAAGACTAGTAAGCCAAGGTGCAACCTAACTGTAGTTTAGTTTTCTGGATGGCAAGCTATAATTGCCAATTGGATCTTCCTTAGCTCCAATTTTAGGGTCTAAAATAACAGTTCATTTTCAATTTAAACTTTTAAGTCCTAGATGGTTTTCTGGAAGTCCTTTTTATGAGAACTGAAAACTTTATTCTGCACTAAGTATATGAGAATTTAAGGGTTACCTTTAAGCCTCCTACAATTATAACTTATTTGAACTTGATGAGTTTCATTTATCCACCCAAGAATATTATATTATAAGATCAATAAATAATACAAAACACATTTTCCTGTTATGGAAGGTCAAGAAAAGTAATTTTATTTTAGTGGCAGACAGAAACATTAGGAGATGGAGGTAATGTTCAAAAGATTGTGTGTGGTGTTTGAAGCTACCTGCCATATAGAATAATCAATAACTAACTGAGAAGACCTTCATTTGATCATTCATGCCTCATTGCTCATGAGCATTATTAAATATTCTCTTGGTTTCTCAGCAGGTTGTCTTTGAAGTTGCCACATGGAACATTTTTCTGCATGAAAGATTATAATTCACAAAAAATGTGATACTGATGGGTAGCTACAAGATAAAAAGAGATACATACTTATACATAGCTCATTAATTGCTCGCTGACCTTAGGTTACAACATTATTTTTATCAAAATATGCTTGTCTCCTCTTGAGAAGTCAGTTTTGTCAAATGGCCAGTCACATCCCATTGACTATTCAGTTGTACCGGACATAGGGAAAGCATTTAAATTATAGCTGTACAGTATATGCGAGCTATTCATAAAGAAGCAAAGTATATTTTCTTATCCAAGTATTTTTTGTCAGAAGTTATGGTAAATTAAAATCATTTTATTTATGTATGTCATATTTTCCAACAAAACTATTAATGGAAACATTTGCTGAATCAAAATAAAAACTTAGAACCACTGAGTGCCATGAGTATTAGTGCTTTTAAAACTTTTAAATTTGCAGCAAACATGAAGCAGAGCATGTGTTGGCTCAAAAAGGGAAATTTTATGCACAACAACAAAAAAAGGTGGTTAAAAGCATTGAAATAACTCATGTTCACAAAAATACAAGGTCCTAAAGAAAATTCTGCAATTTATGAAGGAGAATGAACCCTACATAACACCATACACACACATACATTCATTAAAAAGGTCTCCAAAACCAATTCTAAGGGTAAGAATGAGATGAAATTTGCACAAAGAAGTTAATGCCATGATCCCTAAACAATAACAAATCTTTCATTCCACACAATGTTCCCTGATTCAGTCAAAAGACATTCATTAAAATTTACTATGGGCTAAGACTTACAATAGTAGCTGAGAATACAAGCATAAATAAGCCATATTCCTTATAAGCCATATTCCTTACTCTCAAATCCTGGGGAAGCCAGGCACAAAAATAGATTGCACTATTGTTTAACAGAATCCTGCTCAGAGAAAGCAGTACCTGTCTGGGGAAGCCAAGGGAATGTCCATGAGAAGGTGATATTTAACTAAGTCTTGATAAATGAGTAATAGTTTGCCATACGGGGGAAATATGAGAAGACAATCTCTGGAAAGAGCACAGGTTGGGAAAAAGATTGGAGTTTTGAAACTCAAGGGTGATCTAAGAATCATGACAAAAATCAGTGTTAGAGAGCATAGAATGCAAAAGACGATGTGGCTAACAAAGCTGAAGAGGGATTTATTTGTTGTCATTATTTTTAACATTTATAACATGGTTAAAACAAGAAATAAATATTTGAACACAAATGCAGTTAGAGTAGAAATAACATTAAGGGAGTTAATCAATAAGCTTTATAATCAATTACATTGGGAAATGAAAAGCAAGACAGAAGTTAAAGATGACACTAATCTTCCTTCATAGACTGAAGTGAAAATGCCATTAATCAAGATAGGAAATAAAAAGAAGGAGCCAGAGGAAGACAGTGAATTCTATTTTTGACATTTAAAGTTTGAATTACTGTACTGAACATATCCAACCTGCCTACCATACACATATGCACACATATACATCCAACTCCAGTTTCTATGCATATGCTCACCAAACCCAAGGCATCCAAGTTAGGAATCCAGAATATAAAACCTCTCAAATCTTAGAAAAATTAGTTGATTGAAAATATCAAAAGACCATCAGGTTTCATTTGTATGTGTGTTGCCTTTGTATGGAGCAATATGATACTTAAAATAAAGAGGACCTTTACCCAAGAATTCCTAGTGTAAACAAGAGCTGTTGGTTTGAGTTTTGTATACAGACTTAATTGTCTTTTTAAAAAAAATTGTTCTATTATCTGTTTTTTATTTGTTGTTATTATACCATAAGAGGAAAATCTGGAAAACTAGTTTATTCAAACTCATTCCTCTGACACAGAGTTAAGTCACAAATAGGAAAAATTATCCCAAAGTGAGAAAAGGGCAAGACAGATTACTGGGTATCTTTCAGGATCATACTCCACATTGTCTAGTGGACACCCTGGAGATTATCTGATTCTATAAGCTGAACATCCCGGTCTGACTTTCTATTGAGTATGTTATTTTACATCTCTCTAGTGGCAGAAATTAACTTGAAGAAACCTGATAAGAATATAAATTATTCTTACCCATAACAATGCAAATGAATTTTGTCTGGTGAAGATCTATGATTTAAGCCTTGTAGAATAGATAATAAACATGACATTTTGTGTCTCATATGATATTAACCAGTTTTGAATCTATTATATCAGCAAGTATATTTCTACATTCCTGCATACACAGGTATGCGTGTTGTGCACACACACACACACACACCAGTTCTCCAAGTTCTTCTTTGAACTATTTTTAACATCTTACTGGTTCTTTCACTTATTAATTAGTTAAATAAAATATTTAACAGGTATTCATTTCGTATTTTTAAAAGAGTCATGGTTTATTTTTCTAAAATTGTGCTTTAGCACAAAGTAGTTAAGTGAACTGGATAACTACATTTTGGAAATATCTGTCTAAAATCTTGACCTTCATATCTCCCAAATAAACCTCATTATATCAATGTCAAAGCATTAATAAAATAGATTTAAAGTCACAGTCTCCCATTTATGTGAATTCACCATTTGAATATATTCATTTTTGTCAACCAAAAATAAAATTAAGCAAAATCAAATTAGAACTATACAAATTTGTATAAATAATAGAACCTCTATTTTATTGAGAAAGAAATGTTATAGAGTGAATACTAGCTACAATGTTGAAGAATATATCCTTAGTTGCTGTAGAGCTATTTTTACAATCAAACCTTCACTTTGTCTAACAAGTTCCCTCGAGAATTAAGAGAAAAAATACATTGAAATGAAAAAAAAATATATTGGAAATTTTAGCCCAAAAACTACATGAACTACCTTCACCTTTTGGGGTAAATATTCACAATATACAATTAATGCCTTAATTTTTCATGTAATGAAATAGAAGAAATTATTCAATCCCTTAGTTTTAAATGTAAAGTAAAATACATGTAAAAAAACTACTTAAAAAAGAAAGTACAAATTAAAAAAATGTGAACCATGATCCTTTTAAAGAAAAGGTATAAATTTACTGATCTTAATTCACTGGTGCCATAGAAATGACTTATTTTATGAACTCCATTTTAGCTTAAAAATAAACATTTTCATGATTCAGGGAACGTACTATTCTAAATACCCATAAATGTTGACCTTATGTAGTTAGCGATTCATACAGACAGACTCATGATCAGAATAAGCCATTTACATAATGACCATATCAACAAGAAACAAACTAAATCACTGTATTATTTGACTCTAAGCATACAACTGTGCAGATGAGGGTTTCAGTTCAAACATGTGAAGGACAATGCTGAGTGCAAGACCAACATATTCCATTTTTTCTACAATGGGGATTTTTCCTCCATCCATGTTTTAAATACTTTAGTATAGATTAAGTATTCATAATCACAAAGGAATAGTGAGGATATAGTTTGAAATGAAAAGCTTATTATACAAAATATAATAAAATGCCAAATGAATAAATATGAATATATTGTGTATATATATAAATAATATATATACGTGCACACATATATGTATATGTATACATGTACAAATATTTATATGTGTGTGTATGTAGAAAAAAAGACTGGAAAACCCTCTGAACTGTTGACAGTAATATTTCTGAACCAGTTTATAGCACGTGTATTTTATTACTGTCTTCATAATTTTCTGATTTTTTTCCAAATTTTTAAAAGTGAAATGAAATTTATAAAAAAAAAAAAATCCTTGCTTTGCAATTTGTCACAACTTTGAAGAAAGAAAAATGTGTGCTATACATTTGCCTCCTTTCAAATTTTTCATCTGCCATTTCTTCACTTAGGTATTTCTAAAGCTCCAGAATCATGCCTTCCTATCATTCTTACAATTGTTTCTATTTTGTAATTGAGTTGAGTTCACTGACTGTGGTTCATAAGCTTTCAGATATGGCAGGTTTACTCATTAACACCTTATTCCTGAGCATTGTAAATGTTTTACATCCTTTTATGCCCATTTTGAGTAAGTCACATGGCATAACTCTCCACTATTACAAGAACAAAACCCCTCCAGCGCCATAGGAATGACGGAGTAGGAGTACATTGCATGTCATTTGCAAACTCAGCATGAAACTGATTATTTTCAAGGAATCAAGCAACATATTTTAGTAATAATCAAACTAGAAGCAAATGGCCTTGATGTAACAGATATTTTATTTTGTAATTATTATACCCTTTCTACATCGTTACAAAATAAGCATGTAAAGTAAACATGACATTCGTAAAGGCATTTTTGGTGTACTCGAATGATTGAGAAGTATTAGTTAAGAAAGTTCCATGGAAATGCAATATCATTTCTGTAGTCAAGGGATTTTTGGAAGACGGCGGCTTGAATGAATCCCAGCTTGGTTAGCCTCTCAATTCTCACCTGTTCACTTTTGCTGAGTAAACAGCTATTGGGAAGAAGAAGCAGGCAGGACCTGGGGGAGTACAAGTGACATCCCAACTCTACCTTCTTTCTAACGGAGACAGTTCTTCTGGAGCAGAGATGAGTATGGAGAACAGCATCAGAGATGTGTGAATAAGAAAATCAAACTATTCTTTCAAGTCACTGAGATTTTGGAGGGTTGTTATTTATCATGGCATGACCTAGCGTAATCTAATTCAATAAAATGGATAGAATATGTGCATATAATTGAATGTATATCCTCAGGGTATATGTACACATACCAACATAATAGAACAAGAAGAATACAAAATTATTGATAATAATTATCTCTAGTAAATAGAAAATGGGAAGTCGAACCTCCCATTGCCAGGAATTGACTTAGACAAAACACAATTCATTTTTAATGAATTTCCTGCTTACTACATGTGAGGTAAGTGGGATTATTTTTGTCTTTTTTTCCCCCTACATTTTAGGGAAACATATTTGTTTGTTCCTGTGGAATTTCATTGATTGGGAGGGTGAGGGTAGATTTCGAGGACCGTGCTTTAAAATTTACATAAGAGTCAAAATTATTTTAAGACCTTTGAAATTTTGCAAAAACATTTTAAAAATCGGTTTAAAAGATCAATTTCTCAAGTTTTCATTTATGAATGCTTGCCTTTTGAAGGAATTAATTCTGATAGTTAAGAGTTTGGTTGTTTCTTAGCAAGTCGTTCTGAATACCTCTACAAACTGGACTGTTGTTGTTTGAAATGTTAATTGGAAATCTCAAGGAATTGCTGAGTTTTTAATTTATACCAAGAATAACTCAAAGAAGGACATTTTATGCTTAGATTATTTAAAAATTTAGTTAAAATGAATTTAAGAAACACCTCTCAGAACTCCTGAAAATAATACCTGAATCTATATAATTTAGATCTTAGAGAAATTTATTAGATAACCTTAAGTCCTTGCTCATTAAAATATACTGTCAAGACATTTTTCACATTTTCAAAAATAGGTTTAAATTTAATTTATTTTTTTAAGATAGGTTTTAATCCTCTTCAGAAAAAGTTCAATCTTAATTACAGTTTTCTCGTAGCCAAATTTCCTCACCTTGAGTTCTTTTTTGGACAAAATGCTTTCACAAGTAAATCTTTGCTAATTATTTTTAACATTAGGGGAAAAAAATTATCTTAGTTCCCTTATTGGATTAGAGCTTCATCACCACCATATTAAATGCAAATTATGAGACCAGGCCCTGTTTTAGTTAACAAAAAGAACATTAAACTCCACAATTTTCAATGTTACACTTGGTGCTGCTCCTTCAAGTACTTTCATCTGTATTCACTATAATAATGGATTCAATGAGAAGGTGGTTGACCTTCTAAAGTTTCTGATGCATATCAATATGCATGAGTGAAGACTGGAAGAGTGTGCTATTTATATTCCAAAAAACTGTCATGGCCAATAGCATTTCTAAACCCTGCTTATTAAACCACTTGACTCTGCTTGCATAATTGAGAGAGGAGAAGGCTTGGGTCTGAATTACCCAGATAAGTGCTTAATTCTGATAGGACCAATTTGAATATACAGTCATTTTTGGTAATGTACACATTAGTTATACTTTCATACCAGACAGTTTTTGGTTAGCCACATTCAGGTTGTGGACTTAATGCCAGAGTAAGAAAGAAATGTAAATATATCTTGCACTGTGGTTTTCCACATGTATTCCCAGGACCAGCAATATCAGCGCTGCCAGGGCACTTGTTATAAATACAGTTAGATAGAATAAATGAGTTCTACTGTTTAGTAGCACAATAGGGTCACTATAGTTAACAATAATTTATTGAATATTTTAAAATAACTTAAAGAGTAGAATTGGAATATTCCTAACACAAAGAAATGATAAATGCTGATGGTTATGGAGGCGATGAAGACCCTGATAGGATCATTACACATTGTATGCCCACATCAAAATGTCACATGGACTTCATAAATATATATAACAATACTGTACCCATAATTATTAAAAAGAAAAAAAAAGAAATATTGTTCCCAAGCCCTGCCTCAGGTCTACTGAGTCAGAAACTCTGGGTCTGGGTGTATGGTAACCAATGCTTTAACAAACCCTCTAATTGATTCTGATGCTAATGTTTGAGAACAACTATTTTAGTATCTTCTTCTACATTAGTCAGTGAACTCTCGAGTGCTGGCCTCTCCCCTTGCAGTGGGCCTGAGGCTTGGCACTCCTCTGACCTGGAGAGTTCCTCCCTCTCCATGGACAGCGTTGGCCCCTGAAGTTGAGGGTCACCTCCCCAACCAGCTAGGGAGGTGCCAAGTAGCTGCACTGCTCTCTTGTGTTTATATCCTTAACTGCTGCATAACCGTGGCCATGCTTTGTGCCTGATTGGAAGGTAAATTTAATGAAATCCAGCTTGATCCAAGCTGGAGTTGGCATTATCAAACTTAGATCAACATTTTGCATCCAAGCCCAGCTCAGGGATAGTCTGAAAAAACAAACAAGCCTGCTGTTGAACTGTCCTTTATGTATGACTGATGGTTCACCAGATTTCTCTGGGTAATCTGGATCTCTGGATAATGAAATCTACACTTTGGATTTTGACCTGAATAATTTACTTTCAATATTTAACAAGCAGGAGTGAATACACTGGATGACAAAGAGTTTCCAAGTCCAGCTACTGTAGTTTGAGCAGCATTGTTTGTGGGACATGTATTCTAGCCTTGTCTTGCAAGAGGATTGGCCTGTCTCTATTGACCAATCTCAGCTGCTTAATCACAAGCATCCTCATCATGTCATCCACTTGGTTGCAGCAGACATCCTCTGTAATTGACCAGGTTTCATGAAGCTGTAGTGGATAATACCAGCGCTGGACCACCAAACAGACATTTTTTATTTGAACAGAGATTTTTAATGAATATTCAGTTTTAGATTGTGTTTCCGCACTTCGCCTTTTTCCAGCCATTGTGCCAAACACTTGTGATTGTCAAAAAGAATCCATTTTTCATCACACGTAACAGTACGGTGTAGAAATGGTTCACCTTTATGTCATGACAGCAAAGAAAGGCAAGCTTCGAGCCGATTTCTCTTCTGACACTCATTTAATTCATGTGGAACCCATCTATCCAGCTTCTTTACCTTGCCCATTTGTTTCAAATGGTCCAATATTGTCGGAATATTGACATCAAACCTTGCTGCTAATTCATACGTAGATTAAGGTGGATTCACTTTCACTACAGTGTTCAGCTCATCATTATCTACCTTGGTCTCAGGTCACCCACATGGCTCATTTTCAAGATTAAAACCACCAGAACAGAACTTCTCAAACCATTGACGTATTGTGCATTCGTTATCCACTTTCCTTCCTAAACACTTCATTGATATTTTTAGCTGTCTTCACTGCATTGGTTCCATGATGGAACTCATATTCGAAAATAACATGAATTTTTGACTTATCCATGGTTTCACAAAAACTGCTCTAAAAAAATTTTGAAAGACAATTGCGAGCCAAAATATGCATTTGCAAGATGGAGATGTACCTTCACAATAAAAATAAAACAAGAAATGTGACAGTGAAATGTCAGAGATACCAACTGTCAAACTTAGTACTTAAGGAAATTGGACATTTTTTACTTAACCTAATATTTCTAATGCGGAGTCAGGTATATTTGGAGTTTCCCCTTTTATTGTCTATTTGGGATTAGTTCATTATTTTTATTGCTTTTCTGTTTTCTATTTTAATAACTTTTCCTTTTACATTTACTAGTATCTTCTATTTCAAAATCCTTTGACTAATTTCTAAAATTCAATTCTTATTTCCTTTTTATTATTTAACAATAAAAATCATTACTGAAATAGACTCATATGATACACCTTTTGAAGCATGACATACAGATTTTAATTTTTAATGGTTTCTTTGTCATTATTTATTAAATAGGATACAGTTTCTCCTTGATATCTATTTATCTTGAGTGTTTAGAATTTAATTTTTATTTTTAATTTCAAATGTGTTAGTGCTTCCTATTTAAACATTTTAAAATTTGTTTTTAGTGTATAGTATAAATAATGGTAAGGGTAAACTATACAGTTTCCACTATGAGAAATTTATTGAGATTTTCTTTTAATGGTCTAGAATATGAATGATCAACATTCTTTATATCCTTTGCAACATACAAAATTTTATATTTATATGTTACATATAGCTTGTTAATTTTATACTTCAGACTAAATCCTTGTTTTTATTTTCAGTCTTTGCCAAATCCAGAGAGAGCATTTCTCCACATATTCCAAAAGATTTGCCCATTTTGACAAAAGGAATAATCTTATATGCTTGAATGATATATTTTCTTTCTTATGATGTTTGTAAACAAAAAAGTACATTATCTCAATTATGCTGAAAGCCATCTTACAACCATGAGGAAAGATAACCTGAGCAAAATCTAATACATACAGCAAAGGGGAAAGACAGAATCAGAAGGATGATGAGAGCAATAAATCATAAAAACAACTAGTATTGGAATCCATCCTATCTCTAGGATTTCAGATCTGTAACATACCATTTTCCCTGATTACTTAAATCTAGTTTCACTTATATCTCTGTAACAACAGAAAGCATCTCTGACATGTTAACAATTCTATCTCTGCTTCTCACTAAGGACAATCTCAAGGGTAAGCAAAGTAATATACCTAATAATTTGCTATATAAGCTACAAGTGCTATGATCACCATCTATTATGTTTAGAGGAATGGATGCAAATATTTCTCAGTGCCAACTCACTTCAAGACAGGAGCACAGATGGTTAATGCATGGAAGATATCATCAATGTGAAACTAATTGATTTTTTTGACATGTTTAAGAATAAACCAGTGTGACAAACAATGCTTCTGTAATTTCTCAGACACACTTGTATATGTGCATATGCCCTAATTAACCTCAAATTATTTTTCTTATCCTTTATCCTTGAGTCAAATTCCTGCCAAACACCTCCTTGGACATATTCCAAAGGTTAAACTAACTGGATCACATCTTCTTCTGCCTCTAATTTCTATGCAATTCACTGTAGGTGGCTTTTTAATTATAATACCAATATAATATAGTGGAGGCTCCATTACAAGGCAACCAGGAGAAAATATTTTTTGCCAACTTTAACTCTGCTTATCATACCCTCAGCATTAGCTCCTCTCACTTATATAGGTAAAAGAATAAAAAAGATTTATATAGTTCTGTGGATTCCTGTCAATTTTCCTGCAACTCAATATATATATATATATATATTTTCGTGTGGGACCATCTCTAGAACAAAGGAGATTGGGTCCACTCAACCAGTATGCCTGCTTGAGATAATTGCACTTGAAATGACACCTCACTTATAGAACCTTTCTAAGACTCCTTTGGATATTGTTAAAGACAGAAACAACAAAATTGAATTTTAATGTTTATATTTTTGGATCTGCATACTTCTGAATGCATTATCTTAACTCATTTTATTTCTGATGACTTACCTTCATACCTTTCTATTGAAGATTGTATTTTCCAAAGATGGCTGTAACAATATCAGTCATATCACATGCTCTTCTTACCATGTGACATTGACATTCCTTCCATCAAGAGTTGGGATCAATGCCTCACTAGATTTGGGAAAGCTGTCACTATAATAGATAAGAATCACAATGTGATGTATGAGGCTATGTGATGTATGAGGCTAATTCACAAAAGGCAATATAACTTTCACATGATGATTTTGACGTGTTTGCTCTTAGAACCCAGCCACCATGCTGTGAGGAAGCCCAAGGAGCCACCTGGAGAAGTTATATGAAGCTGCACAGCTAAAAGTTCAAAACGAATTCCCAGCTAACGGCCAGTATAAACTACCAGACATGTGAGTAAAGAAGATGTCACATATTTCCAAGCCACAATTATTGATTCATCCATAGCCTTCAAGTCTTCCCAGATGAAATTTTAGACATTATGATGCAGAGACCAGCCATCCCCACTAAGCCCTCTTCCTAATTCCTAAAGATTCCTTAGGCCTAATAAAACGTGTTTTATACCACTGTGTTTGGGGAGGTGTGTTGCCCAGCAATAGATAACTAATACATTTTCCCCCCTCTTCAAAACCTAGTCACTTCTAATTGATATTAGTCACACAATAAGGACTGCTTCTGTTTTTCTTTTGCTTTTTCATCAACTTTTTAACATTAGAATAGTTTTTTAATTAAATTATTAGTTTTATTATTTACAATAAGTAACTTATCAACCATACAAAGCAACTAGTGAAAAAGTTCACTAAAATCTGGATTGGTGCAGTTTAATATTTAGCCGTTGAGCACCCAAAATGTGGCTAGAGAGGAACTAAAAATTTAATTTCACTTAAATTAATTTAAATTTAAAAACTAAAGCAGTGTAAAATATTTTTCTGTTAAACACAGCTTTAAAATTTTAAAATATTTACCGTATTAATCCCAATTCAAGATTGCTTGAAACAAAAATAATACCTGCCAAATATGCCATAATCAAAAACAAAAATGGCAAGATGACATGTTTTTTCACCAATATCATGCTAAGAAGAAAGGCTCATTTATTACTCTACTACATAGGTACTAGAATTTATGTTGAAATGGAAACTTTTCATAATGTAGTTCAATAATAATAGACACATTTTTCTAACATGAATTAATATGAAGATTTTAATTCTAACCAATAATAGCATTATATAAATTGGCTACAAAACTACAAGAAAAACTTTAAAAATCCTTTGTTAATATTGATAAATTTAAGTTTGCTTTTCAACTCTAATTTTAACTTATATTAACAATTGTAAGTTGACATGAGCTATTAAATACATTTAACTTGAACAGAGGTAGTTTTCAAATTGATAAGCTTTTGCTTCAAAGTCTAATCAATTTTTCCTAAAAAGATGAAGAATTTTTTCAAAGCAGATGCAAATATTTAAGAAAAATTATTTATTTATAGCCAATTCAGTTACTGAAAAACTTATTTTTTAAGCAAAATTTTTCCCTACTTATTTGCATTTACTTGGTTATATATGTCACATTTGGCTGTGATTATAGCGTCTTTATCTTTTTGACAATTTTTATGACTTCTCAGCTGCCTGAGACAAGTCAGCAAAAAAACTCACAGAATAGTTTTAGATTTATGGAAAAATCGTGAAAAGAGTTATCAGATAGCCCACATTCAGTTCCCTTAGAATTAATATCTTACATTAATATGATATATTTGTCACAATTAAAGAACCAATATGGATACGACATTATTAATCTGAGTCTGTATTTTATTTATATTATCTTAGTTTTCACATAATGTCCTTTTCCTGTTCTAAGATCCCATCCAGGATACCACATTACATTCAGTCACCATGTCCTTTAGTCTCCTCTTGGATGTGACAGTTTCTCAGACTTCCCTAGTATTTCTGATGACCTGGACAGTTTCAGAAATACTGATCAGGTAGTTTGTAGAATGTAGACAGAGGTAAAGTGGCATTTTGATCGCATCATAGAAAGCATCATATTAGCAAGATGACTTATAACTGTTGATCACCTGGCTGAGGTAGTGTTTATCTACTGCAACCTGACTTTTATTGTGCCATGTCCATACTGTACCCTTTGGAAGAAAGTCACTCCACACACAGCCCACATGTAAGAAGTTGGGAGACAGGCTCCACCTCCTTAAGGGTGCAGTGCCTATACACATTAGTAAGAATGTTTCTTCATAAGAGATTTGTGTATCGCTCCCATTTATTTATTATTCAATCAATCAATGATTTATGGGTATGGGCTCATGAGTGTTTATTTTACATCTTAGGTTATAATCCAATGCTATTTTATTTTGTTGCTCAAATTGTTTCAACTGTGCCATTGGAGCTCTTTCAGTTGGCTCCTGCATCCCTTTGATATATCCCTTTTTTTGTGTGAGAACTTTCATACTTTCTGGCACTACGAGATGCTCCAGATTCATTTTGTATATTTCCTGCCCTGTCATAGTCTAGAATCAACCGTCAACATGAGTTTGCATTGATATTTCCAACTCTAATCCATTACCTCATAGATCATTATGGCCTTCTCCACTTAATTATCTATACACTCCCACTCCAACAATAAGAAACATACATCCCACTATCTGTCATTCACTAAAGTGCTCAATTCCAGTATATATGTATGGTAAAATGAAAATTATTCATCTATACCTCCATGGAAAATGACTTTATCAGCTAGACTAGTGCTTGTAGTTTTTGTTGTTATGTTTGTTTTGTTTGCCTTTTGTCTTACCGACTTCACTTATTTCCAAATTTACTGAGGTCAGCACCTTCCTCACACCTGCCTCTCTTCATTGAGGTTGTTTAATACAATCATAATATAGTTACTTTGTTTTTTCATATTTTGCTTTCCATCCTGGAATCCCTTACCTACCAAATGATATTTTATAAATTTGCATACATTGAAGATTATTCTTTATGCTGTAAAGTTCCATGTGTTTTGACAAATGTATAATGTCTTGTACCCACCATTACAGTAACATATATATGTTATAGCTTTACCAACCTAAAAAGTCCCTGTGCTTCACCTATTCAACCCTGCCCAATTCCTCACAAACTCTTGGCAACTGCTGATTTTATTATCTCTGTAATTTTGTGTTTTCCAGAATGTCGTATAATTGGCATCATATACTATGTAGATTTTTTAGACTTGCTTCTTTTACTTAGTAACATGCATTTAAGATTCCTCCATATTATTTTGTGATTTAATAACTCATTTCTCTTTTGTGTTGAATAGCATTTCATTGTATGGATGTGCGATAGTGTATGGAAATCCAAACAATGTTTACTTCTATAAACAATATTAATTGGTTGCTTCCCATGTGGGGCATTTATGAATAAAACTTCTTAAACATTTGTTTCAAGAGTTTTGGGGGGACATAGTTTTAACGATAATTGAATAAATACCTAGAAAGGTGATTGCTGGATTGCATGGTCTTTGCTTTCTTTTATTTGTGTTCCCCCGTATGCCTTTGACTATTTTTTGATTTGTAAATTTCGTGTAATCTTGTGTTAGGTATACTTCTTGTAAGCAATAATATATAACATAACGTATATTGGAAATGAATTTTTTTTTTACTAAACCTAAAAATCTTTGACTTTTAATAAGTAAAACATATATGTGTACATGTATATATGTATTCTAATATTTGATATATTCTAATATTTTATGTTTTAAAAAATATGTCTACCTATTTTTTCTTTAAAAATATTACCAAGAAATATATAGCATCTAGTGAATATCTCCTGTGAAAACTGAGAAATTTAGCATTTATGTTATTTCTTTCTCCATGTTTCAGAGTTGTAGATGTAATCTAGAATGGTGAATCTAATCTTTTTAGTACTAGAAACTTCTGTTCAAACAAATCTCACATGACAATCCAATACATAAACCACTTAAACAATGCAGATGTTCTAATTGTGTCACTTGGAGATTTCTTTCTTCGTTCTTCTTAATCCTTCTGATCAGGTTCAAAGATGGTCTTTGTTTTATGATAGTATTTCTTCACCATCTCATCAAAATGTGCCAAAGTCATCTTCTCAGAAAGGGCAGGCAGGCCTTTAAGAAGTAATGTATGTTTACATTTTTTTAATTTACTTCTGCTTCGTATGGTAAAGGAGCCTACTGTTTAACCCACCATAGTGATACAAGGTCTCCTCCTTAGATAAAACAATTTAAATAACAGAAGTGATTTGATCTAAAGAAAAATATTTTGTAAATACTCACACAGACAACATTCATGTGACCAAAAATTCCGGTGGTGAATAAGGAATAACACAATTTTAGAAAACCCTGCTCTACAACCAAGCCTCCTAGAAGAAGTAAAGTGGATCATGGAGAAATAGAAAGTGTTGTCTGGGACTAAATATACGTAGACTGGGGATCTTTTAAAGACTTTGCTTGAACAACAAAATCTTGGGGGAAATATCATGAAATTATCAGATTTGGTGGGAATTTGTACGAGGCAACAGACCCATGTTAGAGCCACAGATTGCTCCAGTTCGCCCCCCATCCTCCTCGAATTACTCTTTAGCAAGCAGCCAGCCTTCTTAAAGAGTAAATAATAATCAGAAACAAACCACTACAAGATGTCTACATCTTGCAGTGTAGTACCCAGGGATATTGAAGCAGCCACCGGAATATGGAAGAGGCAAGGGACAGATTCACTCTCCCCTAAGTCCCCTGGAGAGCATGCAGCCTCCAGGGATTTCTGGCTTCCAGCCTTCAGATCTGTGAGAAAATAAATTTCTGTTGTTTTAACCTCCAACTTTGTAGTAATTTGCTGTGGTGGGCCTAGGAAACTAATACAATGTATAAGATATTTTAAGGGAAAATATGTATGACCCAAGAACATTATGCCCAAACCAAAATGTTCAAGCATGTGAGACACCAGGAACTAGAGTCTGCCTTGGAAAATGAAACATTAAAACACTCATTACAGTATGAAATCCAACCATCCAAGAGATAAATAAGTCAAAATAACTCAGAAGTAGAGGAACCATGAAAAAAAGACTAAGAAGAAGAAATGAATCAATTTGAATATAGAATTGAGGATTTAAAACTGTGGGAATTATGGTTACATTTATATATGTTTTATATATATATATATATATATATACACACACACACATATATATATAACATAAAAATAATATAACTGAGACAAATTGGGAGAAAGTAAAATAAGGGAAATAGGGAAAATATAGGCCCATGTACTATCTTTTATAAAAGAAATCTAAAAATATTTAAGTAAAAATATATAATGCAAATACATAGGAATACCAATCTACAGTTTTTTTATAATCTTTCTCTTTTTAGATCTTTTAGGAACCATGTGGTTAATTTTACGTGTCAACTTGGCTATGCTATAGTACTTGGTTATTCAATCAAACACTAATCTCTAGGTGTTGCTCTGTTAAAGGATTTTGTAGATGTGGTTCTCATCTATAATCAATTTGACTTTAGGTAGGTAAGATTACCCTTAGTTATGTGCGTAGGCCTCATCCAACCAGTTGAAGGCCTTGAGAGCAAAGCTTCAGGTTCTCGAAGAAGAAATTCTATTTCAAGCCTGAAGCATTAATTCCTGCCTGAGTTTCCAGACTTCTGACTTGCCCTACAGATTTTGGACTTGCCAGCACCCATAATCGTGTGAGGCAATTTCTTGAAATAAATCTATCTACATATCTTCCTATCTATCTATCTACCTATCTATCTATCTATCTATCTGTCTATCCCCTTGGTTCTGTTTCTCCAGAGAACCCTGACTGATTCAGGAACTAATTCTTTTCATCAATAAACATGTCTTTCAGTTCTTCTTTAGATTCTTTTTTAAAAAAATTAAATTAAAATTAAATTTTAACTTCAAAATATGGCCTTATAAGATTCCATTAAAAACTGCTTTCTTTTTTTTCTTATAGTTTTCTCTCCTTCTTTTCCTTTTCCCCTTCTATCTTTCCTTTCTTCCTTCCTATTTCTGCAGATCCATACATATACAAGGAGAAACAACTAGAACCATGTTCATTAACTGTCGTGAAGGTCATTTTTAGCTCGTGAGGGGTTTTTTAAACTTTATTTTTTGTACTTTTTGGTATGTTAGGCAATGTTACAAATGAGCGTGTGTAATTTTTGTTTTTGTTTTTGTTTTTGAGTCCTGGGTTGGAGCCATCCTCCTGCCTCAGCCTCC
>RJWJ010023346.1:0-26095 GCA_004363605.1 Indri indri
TTCAGTTCCTGATTTTACTTGGCCCCGGGGCGCAAGCAGCTCATTTCTTAGAAGCTCATTTTCCAGAAACTGCCTCCTCGCTTTCGGGGTGGGCAACGTGTGTGCGTGCGGGCGACCCTCGGCCTCAGCGTCCCGGGTGCTCAGGGGGCTCCGGCCGGTGGCGGCGACCAAACCCATGTCAGTCAGACGAGGTACTGAGGGGCCCCGGCAGCGCCCGGCGATTGCCAGAGCTAACTGTCCCCGTCCCTTTCGGGCGAGCCCCAGAGGCGGGAGCTTTAAGGCGTGTCCTCGAGCGCTCCCGCGTAGCTTTCCCGGCGACCCCGGCCCCGCGAAGGGCGGTGGCTCGTGTCCCGGCGCGGCGCGGCCCGGCCCCCGCGCGGGCGCTTATCTGGGCCCGGCAGGCGGCGCCACGCCTTCCGCCCGCCGCCCCGACCCGCGGAGCCGGCAGCTGAGGAGTGTGCTGTGGAGCTCGCCGCCGCCTCTCCCCGCCGCCCGCCGCCCCTCAGCGCGACCTCGGGCCCTGCGCCTCCCCCCGGCCGGTCGCCGCGCGGTGAGTGCCGGGCCTGAGGGGAGCGCTCGGGAGCGCGCGGCGTCCCGGGACGGGGCTGTGCCGCGGGAGGGCTGCGCCCCGTGTCCCCGCGGACCGGTCCCGGCGCGCGGGAGGGAAGAGGGAGTCCCCGACGATCTGACCGAGATTGGGGGACGCGGCGAGGAGGCAGCCCGGAAAGCAGGTTTCGGGAAAGCCCTTCACAGTTTAGAAAGCGTAGAGCAGACGCTCGGTGTCACAGTTAAGGGGGGGGGGATCTGCTTCTTTAGGGTTCGTGTGGAAGATCCGGCTGACTCATCTCGACATTTCCATCCGTGATCGCTGATGCTCTGCCTCTGAGCACGCGGATCCCCAGATCGGAGCCTTCGGGGAGACCCCGCCGCCGCTGATCCCGGTGAGTGGGCGGCGAACGCCGTTTTTGCTGAGGGCGCGTGTCTGGAAAGGGCGGTGGGTATCCGTGTCTATTTCTTAGAAGATAGAACACTAGTCAAATGGGTTGTAAGCTTCTCACGGTTTTATTTGACAGTGTAAAAACACAAACCGACAATGCAGAGTGGTTTTTCAGAAAACGATGCGTTGGAGCAACTAATTTGGGATCTGGTCGTGTGTTAAGGTTCAGTTGGTGAAATTCTTGCCTTTCTCCAAATGTAGGAAGCCAAAGTTGATATTGCATAGTTAACTTATTGAGCCCAGAAATTACTACAGGTGGGGGGAATTTTTCTTTTTTTTCTTTTCTCTTTTTTCGCCCGGGCTGGAGTGCCGTGGCGTCAGCCTAGCTCACAGCAACCTCCAACTCCTGGGCTCAAGCGATCCTCCTGCCTCAGCCTCCCGAGTAGCTGGGACTACAAGTATGCGCCACCATGCCCGGCTAATTTTTTCTATTTTTAGTTGTTTGGCTAATTTCTTTCTATTTTTAGTAGAGACGGGGTCTCGCTCTTGCTCAGGCCAGTCTCGAACTCCTGAGCTCAAGCGATCCTCCTGTCTCGGCCTCCCAGAGTGCTAGGATTACAGGCGTGAGCCACCGCGCCCGGTGGAAAATTTTTTAATATTAGTATTTTAAAGCAATTGACCAGCACTTTTTTTTGTCTTATCTCCAGAACATAAAGTTTGTCCAGAACGTTGGACTGTTTGCTAAAGAATTATTGAACTCCCTTTCGTAATTTTTCTGTGGATAGTTGAGTGCTGTTCCCTCTCTGTGCTAGAGATCTCTCCTTTAGGAGAGCTTGGTTTTCAGGAGGATCTCAGGGCTCTCATATCCTGTATCTCCTTCAATTTTTTTTTTTTTTTTTGAGATGGAGTCTCACTCTGTCACCTGGGCTGGAGTGCTGTGGTGTCAGCCTAGCTCACAGCAACCTCGAACTCCTGGGCTCGAGGGATTCACCTGCCTCAGCCTCCTGAGTAGCTGGGACTACAGGCGCACGGGCACCACGCCCAGCTAATTTTTCTATTTTTGGTAGAGACGAGTCTGGCTCTGGCTCAGGCTGGTCTCCAACTCCTGACCTCAAGTGATCCTCCTGCCTGAGGTCTCAGAGTGTTAGGATTACAGGTGTGAGCCAACGCGCCAGGCCCCTCCTTCAACTTTATTCACTGTCTTTAGTGGAATAGGTTGTACATTATGATATTGTTTAATGGTGATTTTTCTTCTCATGGTGACTATTAAAAAGAAACTCAACTCCTTTTACATCTCTTTATTAGAATTCTCTTCTGTAAGGAAGAGCTGTCCCTTCTCTGTTCAACTATTTGTATTAGTACATATTTATGGATGTTTATTTTATTATATGAATTAAAGTCCAATATTATCGTTACTTAATTTGCTGCTCAGATTGTTCCAGCTTTTACCATCTGTACCTCTTCTTTCATGTTGGCCCCTGTTCCATTTTGACATACACCTTCCTTTTTTCTTTTTTTGTAAGCATTTCCTGACTTTCTGGTATATTCCAGGCTCCTTTTGTATTTTCCATGCCCCTACCCTGGAATGATCCATTTCTCCAAAGCACCGTGGTTACTTTTATTTAGAATGGTGTTAGAAACCAAGATCTGGGCACTCGATGTGCTCCTGGAGTTACTTTTGAGCTTTTTAAGTTTGTGACCTAGCAAATACATCTCTTCAAAGACTAGTATTCCCTTAAATTTCAAACATTATGGAGGACCTATCTGTAGTTGCCAATGTGATTCAGTCTCTTATGGGAAAGAAATCAAATTGGCAGTATTTAGGAGTTTTTAAAAGCTCCCGGTTTTTCTCAAATGATGGCCTATAAAAGCTTACAAGACAAACAATGCACAGATGAGCTTCTCTTTGTTAGGCTCTGGTAAAAAACCAGTTACATTTTATAAACTGAATGGCTTAATTAAACTACATTCTGACTTATAACTGTTATAATTTTGGTGTCTGTTGAATTCACAGCGATAAAAGGATTCAGTTAAATTTCTTTTTTCTTTCTTTCTTTTTTAATTTATTTAGAGATGGGGTCTTGCTCTGTCACCCAGGGTGGAATGCAGTGGCCTGGTCATAGCTCGCTGCAGCTTTGAACTGCTGGGGCTCAAGCGATCCTCCGGCCTCAGCCTCCCCAAATGCTGGGATTATAGGTGGGGTTATAGATGTGAGCCCCCATGCCTGACCGGATTCAATTAAATTTTAAATTCGTAGTTTTGTTAGTCATACTAGCGATGGCATAATATTGCGTATATAATGAGACATTTGGTCTGCAACGTTGCCTGTACTCATGAATTAGAGGTGCAATAATTATGGGTCCCCCTGTGATTTTGTGGCGTATATACACTCTCTCTCACACACATACACACACACACACACACACACACACACACACACTCTCTCTCTCTCTCTCTCTCTCTCTCTCTTTTATACCTTTGTATACCGGGGTCATGATGTAAAATGTGTTCTAACTGCAGGTCTCAGAATTTTGAGACGTAATGCTGTTGTCCACCTCTGCTTTTCTGTTCATAATTCTTATTGCAATAACGATTATTGAATTGTAAACTGGAAGGGAACAGGGATATTGATCTTAATATAGTAAGCATGTACTAATGTACTAGACTCTTGGAGAAGGACTGGGTTATAGACCCAGTGCTGTGTAGCTTCAGGAAAGTTCTGACTCAACTTGACTTTTGCCTGTTCCTTTGGTTTTCCCTAGGGGGCTCAGGTTTCCAAAATTCTCTGCTCACCCCTCTCCTTCCGCTGCCGATCTTCCCCTAGGGCCAGTTTGGCGGGGTCAGCCCCTCCCCAGCGAGAAGAGAAGGGGTGAGGGGTGACCACTTCCCCGAGTCTCTGCAGGAGTTGTCCTCCCTGCCTCCTCCAGCCCCTGTCCCTAGTCTTCCTCGCCTGCTCCTTCTATTTAAATTCACGGAAGCTTCCCAACCTGTCCTCTCAAGTGTAAATGAGTTCTTCCTCAGTTCCTGTGGGGCTGAAGCGAAACCATTATTATCTGTTCTTGCCCTTGTTTTCCCAGCTTGAGCAGTGTTGGGGGAGGTGGGGAAGTGGGGTTGTTTGGGACCAGGTAAAACTATCTAGAATCCTTGCAAAACCTCCATCGATTGTGACCTTGCAGAACATACCCAGGTAAATACGGCTTCAGGGAGCGCTCATAAACTGTGGAGCCAGGGGTGCAGGAATGCATCCCCATCTTGGCTCTTGGGATTATTACGGTAGTCTCTTATGTGGTTTCCCTGCTCCATCCCTACCCCTGTCGCCATATTCCTGCCCCCAAAGTGAGAGTGATCCTCCAAACATTGTTAGATCATACCATTCCTTTGCTCAGAACTTTCCTGTGCATTCTAGTCTCATTCAGAGACAAAGCCAAAGTCCTTACGGGGGTCAGTGACGGGCACTGCCTAACTGTCCTTCCTCTGACCTGATCTATACTTTTGCCCTCCCTCGCTCGGCTTCAGCCCCGCTGGCCTCTTTGCTGTTTTCCTAGGCTCGCACTTGGATTTGTCTTGCTCCCGTAGATAGCCACCTTCCGGTGTCTGCTCAAAGGCCTCATTGGAAAGGTCTTTCCTGATCACCTTTCCTCTTTTGCTTTATTTTTTTCTCCATAGCACGGTTGGCAGACATTTTTCATATGCAACCTCGTTGATCGCAGGAATGTTTATCTGTTGTTTTGCTACGTTCACTCCTATAACTCCAGTGCTTGCCATGTAATATAAGCCTGGTAGATAATGAATTAATTTTTACAGATGAGAAATAGGCTCGGGGAGGCTAAGCAGTTCTTCCAAGGGCACGTGGCTTGGTAGAAGTCATGGCATGGAAGTTTACATGGCATAGAAGTTTAAGGGCAGAAGGAAGTCAAACCCTGTGCGTTCTGTGATGGGTTAGGTAGTATTTTATGGGCAACCTTAGGAACTGAACGTCTGTTTCCTCTGGGACACTGCTGACCAAGTTGCAGATAAGATTAAGAAAGTTTGGGATGTAACACAGGTCAGTTGCGCTTGGTCTAAACCATTGAATTTATGATTTGACGAATTTTTTTTCCTTTTTAAGAAATGGGGTCTCACTCTGTGGTCCAGGCTGGAGTGCAGTGATACCATCATAGTTCACTGCAGTTTCCTGGGCTCAAGCGATCCACCCGCCTCCGCCTCCTAAGTAGCTGGAACTACAGATGTGTGCCACCACACCTGGCTAATTTTTCTTCTTTTTTGTTTTTTTTGTAAAGCTAGGATCCCAGGCAGGTCTTAAACTCCTGGCCTCAAGCGATCCTCCTGCTTCATCTGGCATTACAGGCGTGAGCCACTGTGCCTGGCTGATTTGACTAAATATTTTCTAGATTAAAATTTTGGTTTTCTATCACACATTAAAACTAATTTGGGCAAAATTCTTGCAAATTTTCTGGGAATGTAAAGTGAAAAAAGAGTTTTATGTTCATTTGTATCTATTTAAAGAGAGGATCAGATTATGTCGAAAAATTAAAGGGCTGGAAAACAGATTGATTGGTGGTTATCTGGGGCTGTGCTAGAGAGAGGGGATTTCTTTGGGGTGATAAAAGTGGTCTTTATCTTGATTGCAGTGGTTGTATATTTTTAAATTTAAAAAAAATGTTTAATTATTATGGGTATATAATAGTTGTATGTCTTTATAGGGTACATGTGATGTTTTGATACAGTCATGCAATGTGAATTAACCAAATCAGGGTAATTGGGGTATCCATCACCTCAGGCATTTAACATTAATGACTACTGTATACAATTTTTTTTTTTTTTCTTTTTTTGAGACAGAGTCTCACTTTGTTGCCTGGGCTAGAGTGCCATGGCGTCAGCTTAGCTCACAGCAACCTCAAACTCCTGGGCTCAAGCGATCCTCCTGCCTCAGCCTCCCGAGTAGCTGGGACTACAGGCACGCGCCACCATGCCCGGCTAACTTTTTTTCTATATATGTATTTTAATTGTCAGCTAATTTCTTTCTATTTTCAGTAGAGACGGGGTCTCGCTCTTGCTCAGGCTGGTCTTGAACTCCTGAGCTCAAATGATCCACCCACTTCGGCCTCCCAGAGTGCTAGGATTACAGGCGTGAGCCACCGCGCCCGGCCCGAGCCCTTGAACTTTTGATGTCCCCTCTGCCATTACCCAGGCCCCACCCGCCTTGTCCGAGCATGTCTGCCCTGCGTCTCTGCCAACTAGCCCTTGCCAGCTAGCCTTGCTTCACACCTGCCCTCCCTCCCCGGGCATCCTCCACACAGCAGCCAGAATATTCCTTTCAAAACAATATGAGTGTCATGAGCCTTGCCTGATTAAAAGGCCTAAGTGGCTTCTCACTGACCACGCAGCCCTTCCAGGATGGGGTCTCTTCCTGTCTGTGCGAAGTCATGCCGTGTTCTCCAGATCACTGTGCTGCAGCGAGGCGGGGTCCTGGAGCACCGCAGCAGGCCGACTCCGGAACTGCTTTACCGAGCGGCCTTTGGACCTGGTCAGGGTCAATGCCAGACTCTTCAGGGTGGATCCCTCACATCAGAGATAAGAGGAAACCCTGTTGATCAATATGATACATTTTAAATGCAAGTTAAAATGCAGGGGTTTTTTTTTTTTCTTTCTTTCCATTGATAAGTTTGTAGCGATCACCTGAGAGTGACCTGAGGCCTCCTAGCTGCTCAGGATTGTAATCTCTTAGCATTAACCTCAGCAAACAGTTTAAGGAGGCATGTACTTAGGCAGCATGCCCCATGGCTGTGCGGCAGAGTGCAACTCTCCATAAAAACGCGAGGGTAGGGCCGGAATTCTTGACTGGAGGCAACCCTGGCTTCTGCCACTATGTGTCATCATTATAACTGGGCAGGTAGCTGGCTGAGGACTTTAGAATCTACCTGTGTACTTTTCTTACCCACGTGCAGTTTTCACTGTATGAAAACTTTAAGTTTTGGGCATGGTGAAGAGTAAAAATAGAGAAAAAATGGTATTCTTAATGTAGATTATCATTTTCGTAATAGGTTACCAACATATATTGAAGATAAACGTTTACTCTTCAAAAAAGTAAAAATGTGGCCTCACTGGTTAGAAAGCAACAAGAAGAGAGAAGTGATAAAGGTAGACCAGGAAGGCGGTGGCTGAAAGGGAGAGGGAATCTGTGTATAAAGCCATTAGGTCTTGTGTGAAAGGACTTTTCAGGTTGGCTGAGATACTCATCAGGTCAGATAACAAGAGTAGGCTGGGTTCGGGTTGTAAAGCCACTGGAGGCTTCTTTTTAGTTAAGGTCCTTTGCCTTGGATCTAGGACACAGAAAGTGATTAAAAACCCAATTAGGATTATCAGGTACTCTGGAAGCAAGGTGGCAACAAGGTGGCAGGCAGACTTTTGTTATAGGGAAATCTAGATAGGGTTCGGGTATTTTTCTTTATAAAAAGAAGATGATGTTAGTCCAATGAAAGTAACACATAGGACCAGAAAGCTTCTGACCGTAGGACAAGATTAATGTTTACTAGAAGGCAATTGTTACTTCTAGGGAGTTGCCTAAACCCAGCATACTGTATTAATTAGATGACGGGTACTTTGAGATTAGTCTGATGCTGAGATCTTATATTTTCTTTATTTTTTAAGCCTTACTATGTATTTTTTGTTTTATCTAAGAGTAAGTGCGATGTTCCTTATTGGTGTTAGAATTAAAGTTCCTTCCTTCCTTCCTTCCTTCCTTTCTTCCTTCTTTCTTTTCTTTTGGTATAACGTGCTTCAACTGGATGGCATGCCTTGGTTATACCTGTCGAATCACTTGGTTTATGTCTCATGAATTACTAAGGGCCTGCATCTTCCTGAGGAAGATAATTAGAATCTTAGCAAAAAACTAAGCCATTCTCAGGCAATGTGAATCACAAATTTTAATCCCATCACAAGGAAGGCAAACTTTCTATACTCACACTTCTAACGTTGTTATTGTGTTTATAAGTTGTGGCCCTCTGTCTTGCGTGGGTGTGGGTGATCAATCTTTCTCGGGTACTTTAGCTCTAGTTGTTACCTTTGTTAGTGGGAAGCATTTGATTCTCTTAATGAGTCTTGAGCGAAGGTTAGAAAGTGTCCTCAGTGGCTGAATGAACCTCAAATGGGGATGGAAATAGAAGCGACTGCTGGTGTTGGAATTAGGATATTTTGGATTCCGAAGACATGGGGAGTGGCTGAAGAAGTGGGCGTTTTTTCGTTTGTTTTTTTGACAGGTTCTCACTCTTGTCACCCAGGCTGGAGTGCAGATCATAGCTCACTGCAACCTCAAACTCAAACTCCTGGGCTCAAGTGATCCTCCTGCCGCAGTCTCCCAAAGTGTTGGGATTACAGGCGTGAGCCACTGCATCCGGCTGGTTTAAGAAGTTTTTAAAGTAGGCCGGGCGCGGTGGCTCACGCCTGTAATCCTAGCACTCTGGGAGGCCGAGGCGGGCGGATCGTTCTGAGCTCAGGAGTTCGAGACCAGCCTGAGCAAGAGCGAGACCCCGTCTCTACCAAAAATAGAAAGAAATTAATCGGGCAGGTAAAAATATATATAGAAAAAATTAGCCGGGCATGGTGGTGCATGCCTGTAGTCCCAGCTACTCGGGAGGCTGAGACAGTAGGATCGCTTGAGCCCAGGAGTTTGAGGTTGCTGTGAGCTAAGCTGACGCCATGGCACTCTAGCCCAGGCAACAGGGTGAGACTCTGTCTCAAAAAAAAAAAAAAAGAAGTTTTTAAAGTAAACGTGTGAAGTCCATACATTACAGTTGTCCCTAGGTATCTACGGAGGATTGGTTCCAGGATTCCCCGGGACACCAAAATCCCATGGGTACTCAAGTCTCTCTTATAAAATGCTGTAGTATTTGCATATAACCTATGCACATCCTCCCATATACTTTAAATCATCTTTAGGTTACTTATTTATTTTTACTTATTTATTAATTTTTTTGAGACAGAGTCTCGCTCTGTGGCCCGGGCTAGAGTGCAGTGGCTATTTACGGTGTGATTCCACTACTGATCTGCAAGGGAGTTTTGATCTGCTCAATTTTCGACCTGGGCCAGTTCACCCCTCCTTAAATCTGATGGGGCCCCCGCTCCCCAGAGGTCCCCGTATTGATACAGAACTTATTGCAGACACCTAGTGGATCGAGGAAGTGTGCCACAACCCAGAATCCCTGGACTCAAGAAATCTTCCCTCTTCAGCCTCTTGCATAGCTGGGACTACAGGTGTGCCAGCACCCAGCCTGGTTTTCTCGAATTTATCCTGCTTGGTGTTCTAGAGCATCGGTCTGTGGCTTGATACCTTCGTCAGTTTTGGAATTTCTTCAAGTATTGATTTTGCTCCATCTTCCCTTTTCTCCCAGGTCTCTGTTTACATGTATGCCAGACCACTTTCATCATGTCCCATATGTTTCTTTTGCTATTTTTAGTATATTAATAGTTCAAATTCTTTTCAGTCTGGAGGCGTTTTTTTTTTCTTTTTCGCGGTAATAATTTTCATCATTCATAATGTTCGTCCAGAATGTTTTCTCCGTAGCAGTTTTCCAGTTCCCCAATTAATTCTCTTTCCTAATTTGTGTCTCAACTGCTGTTAAACTCATCTATTAAGTTCTTAATTCTGATTGATTGTTTTTTATAGATTCTGGTTCTTTGGTGTTAGTCTATCTTTTCATTTATTTTCTTGAACATATGAATCTGTTAATGTCAGTGTCTGATGACTTGAGTCTGGATTACCTGTGAGTCTATTTCTATTTTCTCATTTTTAGAACATTAGTTCCTGTTTTCTGGCCTGCCTGGTAATTTTTGGTTGAAAATTTGGATGATGATATCTTCTTTGAGGATGGATTTAACTTTTCTTCTAGCAGACAGAGTCTGAGCAGATCACCTTGGTCAAGTAGAGGCTGGTTTTTTGGTTTGCCCATAAGCCCTTCTGGGATCTCAAAAGCTTAGGGAACCCCTTCTCTTTGCTAGACCCACAACTCCAACAAAATTTTGTCTCCCTAGCACTGAAAGACTGCTGAAATACTTGCTCAGAAATATTAGAGGCTTCAGGAAAAAGACTAGCAGCTTCTTCCTGCTCAGTTTCTGAGTTTTGCCCCGGGCAGGTATGATCCACGTGTGTAAATACCTACCTTAAGAAGAAAGGGCACTTAGAATTTGGAGTTTATTTCAGTGCTGTCCTCTCCATTCCAGGCTCTTTTGGTTCACCTCATCAGACGGAACTCTTGCAACAACTGCTTCTTATATTTTTTGTGTACTTTTATAGTTGTCCTTAGGAGGACGTCTTGTTTGGAATGGCTACTCCATCATAGGCAGAGAGACAATTCTTCATGGATTACTTTGACTTTTAAAAATTAAAACTAGGGCCAGGTGCGGTGGCTTATGCCGGTAATCCTAGCACTCTGGAAGGCTGAGGCGGGAGGATCCCTTGAGCTCAGGAGTTCAAGACCAGCCTGAGCAAGAGCGAGACCCCGTCTCTACTAAAAATAAAAAGAAATTAGCGAAACAACTAAAAATAGAAAAAATTAGCCGGGCATGGTGGCGCATGCCTGTAGTCCCAGCTACTCGGGAGGCTGAGGCAGGAGGATCGCTTGAGCCCAGGAGTTTGAGGTTGCAGTGAGCTATGGTGACGCCACTACCCTCTTAACCCAGGCAACAGAGCAATAGAAATGTATTCTATTAATGTGGTATATTACACTAATTGACTTGCAGATGTCAAAGCAACATTGTTTTTCTGGGTTTAATCTCTCTTGATAATGAAGTATAAGTCTTTTTATATATTGGTATATTCAGTTTTCTAGTATTTTTGAGACTTTTTGCATCTCTATTCAGAGAGATTAGCCTATACCCTAATATATAGTATATACTACATCATTGTCTAGTATATGTAGTGTGCGTATGTGTGTATGTATGCAAATATTGTTATCTAGTGTTTACAATCTCATTTATCTGGACTGTCAACTTACTGTTGCTTTTCTCTCTACAGAAAGGCGAAAACTCTCCAGATGTCTTCTAGTAATGTCGAAGTTTTTATCCCAATGTCACAAAGTAACACCAATGGCCTACCCAGGCCAACCTCCAAGGACCTGAAGACATTCAGTGAAGGAGCGGTGTTAACTTTTCATAACATCTGCTATCGAGTAAAAGTGAAGAGTGGCTTTCTGCATGGTCGAAAAACCGTTGAAAAAGAAATACTGTCAAATATCAAGTATGTGCATGAACTTTTTAAAAGATGGCTTTATTAACCTACAGTGAACTTCACACGTTTTTCCTATGACCAGTAAAGGTGGTATGAACGTTTGTGTACGAGTCTTTGTACACACTTTAATTTTTTTGGCTAAACTAGGAGTGAAATGATCAGATCACATGTTAGGTATATGTTTAACTCTCAAAGGAACTGCCAGAAAGTTTTAAAAAATGGCTGTACCATGTGCATCAACTTTTGCTTGAGAAAATAATTAATGTGTCATTTAGTTTTTCCTGAGTGAGTCTTGTGGTTTGGTGGAAAGAGGCCTGGCGGTATATGATTTACTGCTTTTTGATCATGTTTTTGATCCTGTACTGCTTTTTGATATAATCATAGCCTCTGAGCTTCAGTTTTCTAATCTGTGAATGGAAGACCCGCTGATGTGCTTTCTGAGGCAGACGCCTTATTAGATACTTGTGCGCTTTATGTTCTAGGAGCAAGGAGGTCGAAATGACAGTATATTGTGAAAATACTTTGCTTTTCAAATAGACTTGTTTCAAATGAGTGGCCTTGTTTATAGTAGCTTATAATCAACAACAATTTACTTAATGCTTTCCCTCTACTAGGCAGAAAATATTTTCACTATAGGATAACTAGAATTTAGCTTTCAAGTTATGCAGTTGAAGTCCAAAGTGATGAGAATTTCGGATCCAAATCAGTACATTTAATTATATGTTGAAAGCCCCTCGTAACCGATTTTCATTCTCTTCATCCAGCATTGGGTTTATCGTGTCGCGGAGGGGTGAGGGGGGCGGGGAAGGAGCATTTCTATAGAACCTGCTCCTCCCAGCCATCTCTGTTATTTCACAGATGCTAGCCGACGGGATTGTTAATGTTTTTCTGAGTTCTAGAGACCCGAACCGAATTCATCCCCTCTGTGGTTCGGGGAGGGAATTTGGGTTTGCTCAGACGGCGTGGCCTATGTGTTTTGGTTGCTCATTTAATGGGGGAAATGCTTCCTCCTAGACAAAGCTAGCAACTTTTTCTGACCTGCAAGGCTGGAGGAGTGGTTATATGAAGAGCCCTTCGGCCCAGTGTGGCTGCAAACCTTTATGGAATCAGGTGTTTCTCATGTTTTCTTGCTGTTTTGTATGGGACTGTGGCCTTTTCTGTTCACAGCAGCCAACCTCTTTGGGAGGACCAGGAAATTACAAGAGAGGAGAGGAAATTTGGGGGGTGGGTGGGAGCGAAACATGGGATCTGAGACTTGACTGGGCTGAGGCTAGGAGCTGTGCAGGACTAGAACCTTCTGCGTACAGCAAGCAACATCTGCTATCATACCTACTTCCTTGTCGCTTTCTCGTATAGCAGCGGTCCCTAACCTTTTCGTCACCAGGGACTGGTCTCATGGAAGACAATTTTTCTATGGACTCGGGGGTATGCGAGTGTGGTGCATTGTGGGGGTGGAGGGTGGGGTGCGATCAGGCGGTGATGTGCGACCGGACTGGTACCACTGCCTGGGGGTTGGGGACCGCAGTAGGTTAAGAAACCCTGACTAAAAGATAAGGAAAGGAATGGTGATGCAAAGCTTTCATCTTTTGCTTACATTCCTAGATAGAATTGACTGACTCTTTTTTTTTTTTTTCTGAGACAGAGTATGGCTCTGTCACCTGGCCCATCCCCCGGGCTAGAGTGCAGTGGCGTCAGCCTAGCTCACAGCGACCTCAAACTCCTGGGCTCAAGTGATCCTCCTGCCTCGGCTTCCCGAGTAGCTGGGACTACAGGCACTCATCATCACGCCCGACTAATTTTTTTCTATTTTTATTAGCGATGGGGTCTCGCTCTTGCTCAGGCTGGTCTCGAACTCCTGACCTCAAGCAATCCTCCCGCCTTGGCCTCCCAGAGTGCTAGGATTACAGGTGTGAACCACCACGCCCAGCCTTGATTGACTTTTTTGAAAAACCTGACAAGCTTTTTGTGAAAGTTAATAATCAAGAAAATATTGGTCACATCAGATTTTTGTGCTGGGAGAGTTGGAAGGTAACAAATGATGTGACTATGTGCAGGTTGAATATATTTTAGAATGCATACTGGGTCAGGGGTCATTTATCTTGCTTATCTTTTAAAGCTGGTAAATTAGTAACTTGATGCACTATAAGTCATCTGCTGAAGGCTTCACGTTGTTGCTTATGGTCAGATGGTATGCATTTCAGCAGTGGATGAATTCATCCTTACGTGCATTCATGGACTCATAAAAACACAGTTAAATCGGCCGGGCGCGGTGGCTCACACCTGTAATCCTAGCACCCTGGGAGGCCGAGGGGGGTGGATCGTTTGAGCTCAGGAGTTCGAGACCAGCCTGAGCAAGAGCGAGACCCCGTCTCTACTAAAAATAGAAAGAAATTATGTGGAAAACTAAAAATATATAGAAAAAATTAGCCGGGCACGGTGGTGCATGCCTGTAGTCCCAGCTACTTGGGAGGCTGAGGCAGGAGGATCGCTTGAGCCCAGGAGTTTGAGGTTGCTGTGAGCTAGGCTGACGCCACGGCACTCTAGTCAGGGCAACAAAGTAAGACTCCGTCTCAAAAAAAAAACGCACAGTTAAATCTTGCAGTTCTTTCAGGTTTTGCTGTCGAAAGGACACCGAAAACTGGTGTTCTCGCTTATTTACATTTCTGGTTTAGATATCCATTAGAAAGGTCATCCCTTTTTTGGCTGAAGTTCTTGCAATCTTTCTCCTGTCTGCTGTCTTCAACTCAGTACAGTTTCCGGGGTAAGGGAAGGGTCACTCTCATTTACATTCTTTTTGATAGCCACCATCACCATTCAGATAGTTAAGTATATTCCAAAAGAGCTGATGAGATCTTGCTTTTTATTTTTCCTTTGGACTTTTTGCAATCTCACTTCTAGTTACTAGGTAACTATCACCCGATGTCCTCTATGGGGGTGGGGAGGAAGATAAAACAAAATCTGACCGTGAGAATTCAGAAAGGTACGATTCTGCTACCTTAGGAAAAACCTTCCTCTTACGATTCCTTTCTCTCCATACCCAGCATTTGTGGTTTTCCTCATTGATGCTGAAGATCTCTGGAAAAAAATGTCCATTCCAGTAGATGTGTGGATATCCTGTAATCTTCAGGGAAATTCGTTATACTGATTGGGGAGTTTTTAGTTCCTAATTTATTTCGAAATGATTCTAGATTTAAACCTTGCAGAAACACAACCCTTTTCCACCCAGATCCCCCGGCTGTTAATATGTCGCTGCAGTTGCTCCCATCGCTTTGTTTTTTTTGTTCCCGTTGTCATTAGTGTTTTTCCTGGAATGATAGAGGGTGGGCTGTCCGCATGGCGCTCCCTTATCCCTACCCGCTCCAGCGTGTGGTTTCCAGAAATAAGGACCCTCTGCTGTATAACCACTCAGTTGTTGCTGGGAGGAGCCGAGGGGAAACGTAGCCTCATAATGAGAACAACAGCAGGTCCTCAGGGGCGGCCGGTCACCCTCACTCCTGATGTTGCTGGCCGACCACAGCATCGTGTCCTTTCCGTCTCATCCAGCCTGGTGTATTCTTGTCCCGTCTTACACCAGGCGATGTTAAAATCTATCCCCCGATCGTGTTGGTGTCCATCAAACTTCACCGTAATGTCACCATTTCCCAGTTTGTGACTGATCAGTATGACAAGGGGAGGCAAACTGGCATCATTCCAGAATCCTGTTCCACATCAAATGCACCAGCTTCAGCCTCCACCGATGCCTCCTGCCTGAATCACCCACCACTATGTGATGGCTGCCACAGGGCGATTTCCTGTTTTTGTCGGCTCTCAGGTTGCATTCTACTAAAAGGAAAAAGCTTCCTCCCTCATCAGCGGTGGATTCACGTTTTACTCGGTAGCATTCAATAGCAACGCATTATCATTTATCTTGATACTCCCACGATTTCTGAGCGGATCAATGGGAGACCTTTCAAAGTAGCTTCCTCCTTCTCTTCCTTCCTTCCTCATTATTTTGACGTATCTCCTCATTCTTTGATTATTTCCTTGGCATAACAAGAAGTTCCAGAACTCACTGTTTACTCACCCTGCCTCAGACCTGGAAGCAGCAGTTTGTTTTCATGGTGGATGGTATTTACAAAACCAAAATCTGGGTTTTACTATGTTGCCCAGGCTGGTCTTGAACTCCTGGGCTCAAGCGAGCCTCCCACCTTGTCCTCTCAAAGTGCTGGGATTACAGGCCTGAGCCACTGTGCCCAGCCACGTATAACTTTTTTAAATGGCCTCACACGCAGACCTGGCCAGAAGGAGCAAGAGGAGTGGTGGGCGGCTGCTCCACAGCACGCTGGGCGCTTTCTCTATCTTTCTATAGCTGTCTGTGTGTGTAGGTTAAAACCCACGACCTCTCACTAATACCTCCAATTCCATTCTAACACCCTAGGATTCTTTCCACATTTCCATGTTTGTAAAATCTTCTGAAACAGTGGAAAATCTGGCTCACATAATCCTTAATATATTTACTGATCTGTTCAATTTTCTTATTCCCCAGTATAAGCAATCGCCCCATCCTCCGTGCTCTCCCCTACCTCCCATCCCCCTTGACAGCTTGTGTTTCTGGGTGCTGGCGTTGCTGCACCTTTACCCAGAATTTTCATCATTGCCCCTACTAAGAAAGGAAGGGGACGGGGAAGTCTAATAGAAATGATCGAGCCATTATTTGAACATGTAATAACAAGTAGGGAATGTTACTAAGCTTTCTTTCCAGACAGAACATATGTATTTTCAAGAAGTTATTCCCTACTTCATGACTTCTGTTTCTTATTAAAAACTTCTTTTTGTCTTCTTAGAAGTAATTCTCACTTATAAAAATGTAGAGATTCATTTATTCACCAAAGTTTGAAGGCCTACTAGGGGTAGGGCATTGCACAAGACGTTATGGACACAGATGAGTCCTCTGTTCTCAGGAACCTTGTAGCCTAATGGGGGCTTCGGAAAACTGGAGCACGTTCTCTGTTGTTCTACTGGAAGGATTAGAAGACACGATAGAATTGCCAACCTTAAATTGGAGCATGGAGATTGAGAAAGTGAAGATCGTGCGTGTGTGTGTGTTGGGGGGTGGGGACGGAGGGAGCTGTGACCTCTCTTGTCCATAGACAAAACAAGACCAAGGGATTGACCATTGTCCTCTAAAATGTAATAGATGTGACTCGCATCCTTTGGGTAAGTTTCATTCCACCTGTCAGTATTCATTATTCAGTGGTTGTAGATCACTGTGCTGCGTGTTATGGGCGGGGGGAGGGAGCAGGAGGTGGAAATAATATGTCGTAATTTTTGTTGGCAGGTCTTTATGGTGTCCTGAGGGACACAAATGCTGTGAAGTAGTAAATAAGGGTGAGGAATGAGGCTTAAGGGGTGATAGAAGGGTGGAGGGAAAAGGTGGGGAGACCAGTGAAGTGTATATCATAGACTAGAACAGGTGTCAGCAGACTCTTTCCTTAAAGGGCCATAGAGTAAATATTTTCAGCTTTGTGAGCCGTACATCTGTGTGGTAGCTACTCAACTATGGTGTTGCACGAAAGCAGCCATTGACAATATGTCAGCAAACGAACATGACTCTGTTCTAATAAGCCTTTGTTGATGGAAAGGAAAAAACAGGTGACCAGTATAGCGTGCTGATCCCTGGACCAGAATGTAAACTCCACGAGGGCCTGGACTTTGTTTTTTGTTTGTCTGTTTGGTTTGTTTTCAGCTTTATCCCATGTCCTATAAGAATATTTTGTGCGTGCATAGTAGACATTCGATAATCGTGTTGAGTGAATGGAGTTGGAATTAGCCACTGCTCCAAATTGGAACTCTTGGCGTGTGTTTAGTGCCCAAGCAAGCCAACTGTTTTTCTTAGAGTGTTCCTATTCAGGTTTGGGTTAATCATTCAGGATTTCTTGGTCTTTATTTGAATAGGTATTTTTGAAACCTGGAAAGATTTTCTGACAATGAAGTCTTAGGGAATAAGAAGCTTATTTATGGTCATTTTAGAAGCAGTAATTAGGTAGCTATTAATAAAGAAGATGCACCAAGAGCTGTAGGTGAACGCACCTTGAAAGTTTACCCCATGACGAGCATGTCTTTTATTATTAATACATCAGCGGGGAAAGGTCACTGAAAGAATAAGAGATTTGTCTGTCACCGCTTGCTCCTGGTTTACCTTTCATTGTAATTTGTCTGGTGTTTCAGTGAGAGGTACCTCAATTAATGAGCAAAGCAAGAGCTGCACTTCACCCTGGCACCCACCACCCACTTTACAATTGTGACAATTTGGGTACAGCAGGCAGTAAATGATCCTCCCCGATTTAAGCGCTGTGGTGTGGCCACCTTGCGCAGTTGATCACTCATGACCATTGTATAGGATCATTGGTAATCCTTATCTAAGAATGAAAGAGTCTTTGGCTTTAGCCATCCACCTGGAATAGATGCTACTTTCTCTGTATGTTCTAAATATTCTAAAGCGAGACTGGCGTAGACTCAGGGTTTTCAAAGGACTGAGTCAGGCCTTATCATCGTGCTGGTATAACTGCACCCTGAACTCACCTTTCTCAAGTTCTTTCTACTTATCATTCTACCTGTTACCTTTAGGATAAAATCAAACCGTTTGCCTTCTTCATGGCTCTCAGCACAGTCAACACTGCTGTAATTTTTTTCCATCTTCCTACTCCCCATCTGAATGTTCACGACCCTCAAACATCCAGTTTGCCCCATGTCGATACGTTCTTTAAGGACATTCCCTACTGAACTGATGCCTCCCACTTCTAAACCGAGAATTGTCCTGTCCAGTTACCTGACACTTAACAAGGATGGAAATGATACATTTTGAGGGCATATATTTTACTTTTCCGGTTGGATTAGGACCTTTTTTTTTTTTGACAGTTAAGAACTATGATCATGTTTTCTTTTTATCCTGAAGTACTTCATTCTGACGTTTGGATTTCTGCTTAAGATGTGTTGTTTCTTGGTCTGATTATATATTCATAGTGAGACTGCTTCTGCGGGTATTCTGTAAATCAGATTTGGTAGTTAATACTGTGTAGACTTAACTAGGTAGCAGATGAGGCTACTTAAAGGTACAGTACTGATCATCAGACATCACTGAGAATGTATCAGCTACTTCAGAGTGTTAAAGAGTACTAAGGGTAACAGACGCTTCACAAGAATCTGTTACTTATTTCAAGGACCCTTGAATGTTGGATGTGTCATTTTCCAAAAAGTATAAGTGGGTTAGAGAATAAGCAAATGGAATTTAGCAAGACCTGAGCCACTTTTCTTAAAGGTCCTGACTAGTGATTAACGTCCTTTGTATATTACACTTCTATTAATCTTTTATCTGTAATTTCATCAATTTTCATTGAGTGTATTTGATGCAGAGCCTAAATTTTTTTTTTTTATTTGTAGCAAGAAGGTTACATCTATGAACAGATCCTAAATTAATAGAACCCAATTTAAAGTAGAATAATAAATCAGTGTATTTTTGTGTTGCAGTGGGATCATGAAACCTGGCCTCAATGCCATTCTGGGACCCACAGGTGGAGGCAAATCTTCGTGAGTATGAGAGAGAGTATATGTAAGCTTTTTCTGTGTGGTTTTAGTGCGCTTTTAAAAATCACTTTTTGGTGCACAGGTGTTTGTTGAGCATTTGCTGTGCATGTCTGGTCTAGTTCCAGGCACTGTGGGTGACATGCGGTTGTGCTAACTCGTGGTTATGTCTCAAGGACCAGGAAGTGTGGTGTTAGGTCAGCTTCGCTAATAGGCCATGACACGGTGATTAGCATATACTGGTCGACCATGTTATGAGCTAATAGGGGGGAAAAGGAAGGGGATAATCAGAGTGGCGAGATGGCGCAGAAGGTGTAAGTGAAGGCGTGAGTCCTGGATGAAAGAGCACTTTGCCCTTGTTGGGACCACCAAGGTCAGACAGCTGGGAGGGCCATTTGGAAGGTCTGTGCTGGATTAGCCCATGGTGTCTTTTGCTTGGGGCCTCTATTGTAGCATATATCAAAAAAGGAAGGTGAGAACTTAAAAATATATCCAGTTTTAGTTAAACTGTAGAATTTCTCGACTAGCTAATTTTCTAACACGATCAGAATTTAGATTCAGAGTGGCAGAGAGATACGGCCAGTGTTGGAGGAAAAAGCCCCCACAACAGGTATTTCCTTTTATAGGTTATTAGATGTCTTAGCTGCAAGGAAAGATCCACATGGATTATTTGGAGATGTTTTGATAAATGGAGCTCCTCGACCTGCCAATTTCAAATGTAATTCAGGTTACGTGGTACAAGTAAGTATTAGTGGGCTTTCAGTTTTGGTTTCCTCTGTTTCTGTATAGGCACGTGCTTTGGCTGGCAGTTCAGTGTGCTTCCAATTGCTTGTGTGACATGCTTGTAGAACCACATTTCTCTACCCCAGTTTTTCACAGTCTCCTGTAAGATTCAGGGTCGTTTTTAAGTGAAAAGGCAGGAAGGATCTGGAATATGATCCTAGTAAGGGCAATGCTCGTTTTTATACGATTTCTGGAAGATACTACTGTTATCCTTTTTTTGTCCCTCCCTCACCTTTTTCCCCCTAACTTAGAAAGATGTTTTTGGCAAATCCTTGTATAAAGCAGTCCCAAAATGTCTTCTGGTAGTCGTCATAATTACCTGCCTTCTATTTGGGTATACGGATAGGGGATGGAGGTGATTCCATGAGCCTTTGCAGCTGTCTGTGTGTGGAATTTTTGCCACTTGTAGTTTGAAAGTTTATCATTCACTAGAACTTTACCTTAGCTGTGTTATTTATGTGGATTAAGTTACATATAAGAAAGAGTGATGGTCTTAGGAAAGACTTGGTATGTCTTGTTAAAATGCCATTTTGCCTTAAGGATGACGTCGTGATGGGCACTCTGACAGTGAGAGAAAATTTACAGTTCTCGGCAGCTCTGCGACTTCCAACAACTATGCCGAATCATGAAAAAAATGAACGGATTAACAAGGTCATTCAAGAATTAGGTCTGAATAAAGTGGCAGATTCCAAGGTAATGCGGGAAAAACTGATAAACAACGTAGCAAATAGGACCTCCTCTGTGTGGATGAAATGACTTTTATTCAGAAGTTTTCTAAAACGTGTATGGTCAAAAGTGGCTGCTCACCAGGCTCGACGGCACACACCTGTAGTGCCAGCTACTTGGGAGGCTGAGACGGGAGGATCCAGTTGAGCCCAGGAGTTCAAGGCTAGGCTGGGCAACACTGGGAGAGTCTATCTCTCTAAACAAACAAAAAAAATTGATTGCTTTCTGTAACAATGAAAAAAGCGACTTGTAACATTACATGAAGGTGGAAATTCATCTGGAAAAAAGTCTTCACGGTGGTTGAATCCTGGAAATGAAGTGTGGCCGTGTATAGTGTGCAAAAGTGTTCATCGCATGGCCTTTCCCGTATGTCCTCCCTCACCCTCCCTGTGGAAGTCATGTCTCACTTGATATCTTTTTTTTGAGACAGAGTCTTGCTCTGTGGCCCGGGCTAGCGTGCTGTGGCGCCAGCCTAGCTCACAGCAACCTCAAACTCCTGGGCTCAAGTGATCCTCCTGCCTCAGCCTCCCGAGTAGCTGGGCCTACAGGCACGTGCCACCACCGCCGGCTGATTTTTCTATTTTTAGTGGAGACGGGGTCTTGCTCTTGCTCTTGTTTAGGCTGGTCTGGAACTCCTGAGCTCAAGCAATCCTCCCGCCTCGGCTTCCCAGAGTGCTAGGATTACAGGCGTGAGCCCCTGCGCTCAGCCTTCAGATGATATCTTTGCATTAACTTTTTGCCTTCCTATTTTTCACTTCTTCCTTTTAGCCCTTCTTCCTCCAGGGGGCTTTGTTCCACTGCTTTTGAGGCATATTTCTGGAATTGATAAATGACAACACCATAGGATTCTTGCTCTGTATGTTCCACTTTGCTGTAGTTTGGCTTCCAAAATTGTATTTAGTCAAATTAGGATTTATTTCTGATTTGAGTAGTGTCCAAGTTATTTTTCTATAGCCTTTCTTTTCCCAGTTTTGTCTCCCATCCATTGGCTGACACTTCATATGATACTTTCTGACAATCTTTTATGTAAAGTGTATTTTGCTTTATTTTGTTTGGAAGAATAACTCTGAGATGCCGCCATTTGTTTGCCACTTATATTTTTGTTTTATGAGCGATTGGGTTTTCTTTGCTTTGGTTCTGTTTATTTATTTGATTTCATCTTTCTAGTGAGGTACTTTCTTTCACTCTGTTCCCTACCTTCCGGCAGTCATTGCTCTAAATTGCTTGCTTGGATTTCCAGGGAAAATAGACTCCAGGCACCGTTGTTGACTTCCTAGAGTTCATTTATCCAAATGATTAAAATGATACATCTGCAAATTTTGCTTTTTATGAAATTGTAAGCATAACAGAAATGTAGAGAGAATTGTCTGATTACTATAGTAGTTGTATGATTATAACATAATTTATGACTACTAATACCGTTCACCTAGATGGCCCAGTTATTAACCTTAGGTGTAGACAGGGTCAACTTGGGAAGCTTCACGGTGATTGAAAAGGTGCCAGTGTGCCAGGGTAGAAAGTGGACTGTCTTAACTGCCAAGCCCACACTCTTCTTGTAAGTCCACTTGGAGACTTGGGGGTGGGGGATGGTAGAAGGCTAACAAATTATAGGTGCTTTCATATTTTCCTCTTCTGTCTTTATCTCCCTTTCTGGACTGTGATTTCACTAGGTCAAGGCCGTATCTTTGAGCGTTCTAAGCTTCAGACCAAATATTAGACTTGATGAAGAACCTACATAACTGTTGAAAGCACGGGCTTCATATCAGGCTTAGCCACTTATATCAGCTCTGACCTGAGCCTCAGTTTACTTATTTGATAAAAGAGAAACCTACTTCTTTCTCCCAGAGATGGCCTATGTTGGGAGCTCACCAAACGGTAGTGACTGGTTGTTATTACTGATAATGATATGTTTGCATTTTAGGTTGGAACTCAGTTTATCCGTGGTGTGTCCGGAGGAGAAAGAAAAAGGACTAGTATAGGAATGGAGCTGATTACTGATCCTTCCATCTTGTTCTTGGATGAGCCCACGACTGGCTTAGACTCGAGCACAGCAAACGCTGTCCTTTTGCTCCTGAAAAGGTAAATGCTGTGGGAACATTATTCTTCATGTACTATCTGATCGCCAGTGTGTACCAGATATTCTTGGTGGAGGGGATTCAGATCAAAACAATTTCTTCCTTCTTTATTGGAAGGAAACAGTCGATTAAGGAATGCTAAGTGTTATCAAGAAAAACCAAACAGGTAAGAGTGTAGGCAGTGATGGCCGTGGTGGGGGTGGGGGTGGTGTTTCATGTAGCAGGATGGTCTGGAGGGACCTCACGGATGTGGGGGTGCTTGAGTGAGACCTGGGTGACTGGGAGAAGAGTTCTAGTTGGAAGGAACAGCCAGTGGCCCCGAGGCAGAATGTCCCCGATGTGTGTGGAACATCAAAGAGGCCAGAGGGACTAGAACCCCTGAGGGAGAATGGAGGTTGGCTAGTGTGTTAGTATGCTCAGGCTGTCACAACACAGCACCACAGCCCGGGTGACTTATAGCTCTGGAGGCCAGAAGTCTGAGCTCAGGGTGTCAGCAGGGTTGTTCCTTCTGGGCCCTCTCTTCCTTGGCTTGCAGATCTGTCTTCTCCCTGTGTCTCCACTTCCCTTCTGTGTGTGTCTGTGTCCTCATCTCCTTTTTATAAGGACACTAGTCAGATTAGGTCATACCCAACGCCATGTAACCTACCTCTTTAAAGACTGTCTCCAAACATAGCCACATTCTGAGGTTCTGAAGGGTAGGACCTCAACATATGAATTTTGGGGGGAGACACTTCATTCCACAACAGGACAGGACGTGAGATGGAGGTGGGTTGGTGGCAGATTATACAGGCCACTTGTAGGCCTCTCACTGTAAGGACTATGGCTTCTGTTGTCGCTAGGCCATGTGGGAAGCTTTTGGAGAGTTTTAGAACAGGAGAAAGACGGTGTAATTGGGCAAGTGTGGACGCCAGGAATCCAGTCAGGAGGCCGTTTGTAGTGGCTTGGTTAAGGCACAGTCGTGCCTGGACTAGGCTGGTGGCAGGTGGTGAGAAGTGGGTGGGCTCTAGACCTATTTTGAAAATAGAGCCAACGGGATTAGCTCACGAATTGGACATAGGATGTGGTTATTGAGAGAATGAACAGAAATGGCATTTCCTTTTATCGGGACTGGGAAGAACAAGTTTATGGAAGAAATTTCAAAAGCTAAGTTTTGGACATCTTTAGAATTAATTTTTAAAGAAAGCTCAAACTTACAGAAAAGCTACAAGAACAGTACAAAGGAAACCCCACGTCCCTTCACCTAGATTCCCCGACTGTTACCATTTTACTGCGTTTGTTCCTCCTTCCTCCCCCTCTTGCTCCCCACTATATAGATTTTTTCTGACATCGTGCCCCATCACCCCTAAATCCTCCGGAGCGTAACCTCCCAGTCAGGAAGCCGGCGGCGATGCTTTCGCCACCATCCAGCGTGTAGACCGCAGTAGACGTCACCGGCTATCCCTGCTGTGCCGTTTCTCACTTAGGATCCTCTCCAGAAACTCATCTTTCAGCCTTTTCTAATGTGGAGCAGTTCCCCGGTCTTTGCCTGTCTCTCACGTCCTCGCCAGTCTTGGCACGTTTCGCACAGTGGCCCGCAATCGGGGTCCCTCCAGTGTTTCATGACCGGACTCAGCCATGAAGTGATGCACACAGCTGGGACTGCATGATTTTGACGTCTCCCACCGTGGGTGATGCTAACCAGTGTCATCTGATCGTGTCTGCTGAGTGCCTGTGTAATTGACTGGTATTTGGTGGGGAGAGATAATCAGCTATTAAGCCCATATTCCTTTTCTCGTTAATATCTACTCTCCAGTTTTAGTGTATGTTAGTAACTCCTGCCTGCGTAATCTGCTAGTGCGACAGTTGCTAAGCATGTCATAGTTGACAGTCTACCTAAGGAAGAGGTTTTTTCTCTGTCCCTGTGTATGTACTCATGTTCCTGTTTTGTTCAATGGATTGTAATGTGTTTTTCTTAATTATTGTAGGGTTAAAATTAACCCAGATTTGGCCAGTAGAAGTCCCTTCATTGTGACTTTTGTGTCCTTTTGACCTGTCCCTAATTATTCTTCAAGCGTTTCTTTATTTTACTGTCAATGTGATGTTCCAGGCTCATTTTATACTTTCCTGTGGCAGCTGTTTCTCCAAGGAGCCCTGGTTCTTTCTGGTGTAGTTAATTCTTAGAAACCAAAATCTGGTTTCTTAGCTGGCTCATCACTACTGGAGTGTCATTGCTTCTAGACCCTCTTAGTAGACAGACCTGGGAATTACACACATACATGTGTGTGTGTAAAATGTATATTTCTATATTTTATTTGGAAATATATGGAATATAAATGTGTGTTTGTATATATACAAATATATTTTGAACAGAAAGACACATGTAAACATACACCTATATTGCTGTATCTGTCGGTGTATATATAGTAAGAAGCCCATGAGTTCATATTTCTCATTCCTATCTGATACCTCACTGTTCTTTCTATTCTTCACTCTTCCCATGTTTATAAATGACTTTTCAGACAATGAGACCCTTGGCTCCCATTATCTCAGTATATTTACTTTATTGCTCCGTCAGCTGACTAAATTGTTCAATGGAACCAAGCTACCGTTTGCTCTGGCTACTTACACCCTCTGTCCTCTGAAACCTCCTCCTCTGCCCTGGTTTTTTAAGCTGCCAGACACATTGCCTTCGTAAAGCTCCCCTCCACGTCACTGCCTCGCTTCCTCTGATGGCCAAGTCCTCGTAAGCAAGTCTCTTTACTAGGAGAGGAGAAATGGCAAGATGGGAAGGTGACCGGGCGCGGTGGCTCACGCCTGTAATCCTGGCACTCTGGGAGGCTGAGGCAGGAGGATCATTTGAGCTCAGGAGTTCGAGACCAGCCTGAGCAAGAGCGAGACCCTGTCTCTACTAAAAGAAAAATAGAAAGAAATTAGCTGGACAACTAAAAATATATAGAAAACATTAGCCGGGCATAGTGGCGCAAGCCTGTAGTCCCAGCTACTCAGGAGGCTGAGGCAGGAGGATCGCTTGAGCCCAGGAGTTGGAGGTTGCTGTGAGCTAGGCTGACACCACGGCACTCTAGCCTGGGCAACAGAGCGAGACTCTGTCTCAAAAAAAAAAAAAAAAAAAGATGGGAAGGTGTCTGTGTCTAAGGTTTTAGACATCCTGGGTTTGAGATGTCAATTGCACAAGAAAGTGAGGATGCCAAGTACTGAGTCTGGAGTTCAGTTTCATTTAGAGAAGACATCCATGGCCGTTTAATCATCTGAACCACTTGAACAATGTTCATTAGAGAGCGATGCATCGACAGGGAACACGGTTAACGTTTGCTCTCTGTTCGATCTGGTTAGCACACAAGCTTCCTTCCTCACTTAGCAGGGCTCTGACTCAGTTCTTCTCAAGCTCCGCTGTGCATTCAAATCCTCTGGGGTCCTGTTAAATGCAGACCCCGTTTGTGTAGGTCTGAAGTAGAGCCCGTGATTCTCCGGGGGAGGTTCTAATAGGAGACGCTGATACTGATGCCATGGGTCCTCGGGCCACGTTTGAACAGCGGGGCTCGCGCACGACCCCACCCAGCCCGCTTCGAGTCCTTGCCAGCTCCTGCTGCCCGCTGACGGCAGTGTCAGCTTCCGAGTGACATTCATCATGGGCCCGTTTTGCTGCAGTCTGTTCGGTTTCTTCTTCCCCCAACACCGCCCCCCAACACGCGCACGCTCTCACGCTCTTGTTCTGTAACACTGAGCATCTCGTAGTTTCCAGAATAAGCTTTTTTATTTCACTTTATTCACCTTATTCCTTCACCTTCAGTA
>RJWJ010023347.1:0-25929 GCA_004363605.1 Indri indri
TGAAAACCCTGCTTCTATCCCAACTTGATTATCTGCATCTATTTCACATAATGAGATATCACTTCTCACCCAGGAGGATGCCTAAAACCAAAAAGACAAAACGAGTGCTGGTGAGGACATAAAGAAATTCGACCCCTTACACGCCTCTGATAGGAATGTAAACAGGTACAGCTGCTTTAGAAAACTGTTGGGAAGTTTCTCCAAATGCAAACATGGAGCTGCCATAGCACCCAGCAGAAATAAAAGGATATGTACACAAATGTCCACAGCGGCCTTATTCACAATAGCCAAAAGGTGAAACCAACCAAATGTCCATCAGCTGACCAATGGATAAACAAAATGTGGTCCATCCATATGACAGAGTATTGTCTGGCCATAAAAAGGAATGAAGTCCTGATAGTGCTACAACGTGGGTGAACCCTGAAAACATTATGTTAAGTGAAAGGAGCCAGATGCAAAGGTCACGTTTTGCACAATTCTGTTTATGCAAAGTGTCTAGAACAGGCGAATCCAGAGACAGAAACTGACTAGGGGGAGGCTGAGGCCAGGAAGAAGGGATGGGGAGTTACTGCTAATTGGTACAGGGCCCCTTTTCTTATGGGAGGGGGGAATTAAAAAGTTCTAAGGTTACATTGTGGTGATGGATACACGACTCTACAAATATATTAAAAGCCACTGAACTGTATGTACACTTTAAATGGGTGAATTTTAGAGGATGTCAAATGTATCTCAATAAAGCTATAAAATGAAAAATTAAGCTCCGTAATAAAGATGAAGCAGTACCACATGATTTTTCAAATATGAAATCTCCTGATTTTTATGTTGGCAATTAAAATTTAAGGTACCTGCCGGACACAGGTGAGCTGCCCTACATGTGAGGGGGATGCTGCCGGACATAAGAAAAATTTCTGAAGCAGGGCAGGGCAGGGCTCCACGTTGCAACCTATCCAGAGAAAGTCCCCTTCTTTACCCCAGGAAGGAAGCCTGCCTCTCCGCTTTCCACCTTGAACTACGAAAGCAACGCACCATCTCAATCTAAAGCAGGTCTAAAATTTAAGAAAAAAGAAAATTTAAAAATTACTTTCCATACAAAAATGTCTGACAGGTAAATAATTAGCTTTACTTGTTCCTTTATAAATATCCACAGAACCCCAAAAGATTACCTCTTAAAACAATGAATTATGTCCTCAAATGATAATGGGTCTTTTGCTGTCTTTATTTTTATGTTGATTTTAGAATTGCTAATTGTTAGATTGGTTAAATGTTTAGCGATTTGAATTTCCATCTGATGTTAATTTACCTTATTACTACAAGTTAAATCAAGTACACCCAAGGCAGTTTTACACAAGCTTCCAATACGCAGTTTATTACGTTTGTTCCTTACTTTGGGAAGCCTCACAGACCTCTTTTCTCCCTACTGTTATGGAAGGAAGCAAGACAGCCTATCAGAAAGATATAAGATTTTTTCCCTCCAGATTGTTCATCTTTCGTGTTGGCAATCTGTCTTTTAGGAAAGATAGAATAAAGCCGATATTTAGGTATATCAAGTGACTCAGTGCAAGCATCTCTCAAAACCGTGATCAATATTCTCATGTTTTGTAGCACTGTTTTCAGTCATAAATATCTTTCCTCTAAAAAAGAAATAATTCTCCTCTTGGTCCGTGGTGCTGCAGTTGATACGAAGCCCTAGAGCGCCGCGCCGGCCTGGTGGGCGCAGGGCCCCCACCAGAGGAGCCCCCTTCCCACTGCACCGCCGAGAGCCCTCCGGCGCGGCCAGGCCCCCGTGCTACCAAAGAAGGAAATGCAACGAGAACTCAGCATCCGAGAAAAGCACCAACAGAGAAAGGATTTTACTCTGAAGCACACCATCATCTGTACCAAATTTATTTGACATCTCATTTTTCTCCTCTCAGCTCCACCAAGGGGGCGGGGGAAAGGCAAGATCGTCTCTTTATAGTGTGGAAGAATGCATAATAGAATTTTAAAGTTAAAATCCAAATATCAGGCAGAGGTTGAACAGAGAACAAAAGTTTAAGAGGAATACAATTACATGTTTTTAAAAGTAAGTGTTAGCAATACCTAGCCAAGTGAGAACTTTACTTGTGATGTGATCTTTTTAAATGCCAGCCAGCTGCCCCCCAAAGACAGAGCACAGAAACACTTTGCACCGTGGAAGTGAGAATTATAACAGGTCACTTTGGACTCCTTACTGACAACAGACCCTTACACCAGCACAGGGCTGGACCCAGCCCTGCTTTGGAGCGGTCCTGTGACCTTGGCAGTTCAGAGCCACCGTGTTCACACACTGGCACCAGCAGCCCAGCCTTGCACCCTCACCTTGAGCACAGCTCTGTCAGGAAAAGCACTGGAGGGTCCAGGGACTTGTGGTTCTTCACCTTGTTTTTAACGTCGGCAGGCCAAGTCCCGTTATAAAAGCCGGCAAGTACATGGAATCGAGACGTGGTTCTGAACCTCCTACATACTCACAAGTCCTGGAATACTCCAGTCCCCGATCCCTCCCCGTCTTCCCCACACTGTGTGCAGCACCCGAGATGACAGGGTGTCCCTTGCTTGGATTTGAACAAATGTCTGATCTTCAACCAGGTTTTTCATTCTGATTCTCCACGTAGGATCTTTTTGGAACTCGTAACACATTTTCAAAAAAAAAATTACTTCCCCAGGCTGTGCCAGAAAAGCCCATTTAACCCACTATCTATTTGAGTCAATACCAAAACAGCTTCCACGGAACCTACTCAGCATTTGTTCTCCACACCGTGTCTGTGGGAACACGCGCTCTGCAACCACCCAGGGGTGTCTGTCACAGACAGGGCCACCCCTTGCTGATGGAGTTCTATACACCAGGGCACCAAGTAAGCACCGACTCCAAGTGTGTGTGAGAAGCAAATGAGTTGAAACAGACACATCTATGCTCCGTCTCACACTTCCCTGGAATTCGTCGAGTAAACTTGAAGAGAACTTAGCTTGCTGAACTGCCTAACATGGAGTCCGTCATCGGGGTTACTTTCTGGGATGCTGATGGCCTCAGCAGCTCTCAGGGACAGGGGGCCACCGGCCTGGACAATGACGTGTTCCTTCTCCAGCTCTGTCTGCTAGTGTCCCTAACCCCTGGAAGCAAGAGATAAACCAGGAACCCAGTCTCAGGCACAGTTTGGGATCTCCGCGTTCAGAGAAGACCTCAGTGCCACGGCACGTGGCAGAAAGTCCACGGGCTTTGTGAGGGCTGTTTCCCTCCTCCTGGCTTTTAAAGCGCTATGATTCTTTGACAGGTAGGTCTTTTTCACCTACTTTCAGAAAGTCACAGCTGCCTTCTGGACAGATGAAACTGCTTGAAGCCTGGGAAGCCTAATAAATAGGAGGTTTGTGTACTTTAGAGGTAAAGTGAAAATCAGTATCTGACGCCACCACACACCGGACTTCCTAAGGAGTGGTCCTCCCAGAACTGCTAAGCCCCGGTCCGACCCCGAGGTGCCCTCTCTGGGACGAGGCACAGTGTTAAGCACTTTCCATCTGCCGTCTTTTTACTTCTGACAGCCTCCCCATGAAGAAGGTATTATTTACTACTGTTTTATAGCAACAAAAATGAAAACGTATACGTTAACTTTCCCAAAAATCAGAGTTAGTGTGCGAGCTGATGTCTAAGAGGCTCCAAGGCTTGTAACCTCAACTTGAATCTACACGCTGCCAAAGGTGAAAGGCGACTCACACGGGTGGTCTCCAAACATGCAGTATTAAGCCTGCAAAAGAAGAAACTCAAAACTACTAGCCACATCTCATTCTGTATCTTGCCCTTCAAAACACGGACACTCCACCGAGATAACAATGCCATACCGAAGGTAAATAAAGATGTTTTAATAAAGATGTCCTTCGACACATCCCCAATGACTTAAGGCCCATCAGACTTCAAAAATGCTGAAGGCATGTTTCAGTAGGGGAGTGGGGGCCCAGGTACCGCGAAGCCTGTCTGGGAACACAGTAGGCCAAGCTGCACCTGACGTTGTCCTGATCCAGAGGAGACGCTGCTGCCCAGGTCACCCCACGTGCCACATTCCTGACCCACAGGTCCATGGGGGCCTGCCACAGCCCAGGTAGCACAGAGTGCAGCCATGGGGCCAAGCGACTGCGTGGAAGGAGGCAGCTAATGAGGAGGGGTCTTACTTTTAACATGGTGCTCTGCGTAACCCAATTTTTGAATTTTCAGCATAGGTTACATAATTAGGAATCAAAAACAATGGCCATTTTTCCTTCCATTTTGGAAAATGCTCAGTTAATCTTCACGTTTTGTTTTAATCCAATGTGGAAGATTTGTACGATTTTTAAGTCATCCTAATCTGTAACAGAAATCCAAGTTTCGGCATCCCTGGGATAACGGAACTGAAGCTCTGTTACGTCATGCACAGTACGTTGAGGTTATAACATGCTTAAATGAGCTAATGTTCACAAACTCACGAGTGACCAATGTCCATAGCACTTTAAAGTTTATAAAATGCCTTAAATATTATCTCACTAGAATATACACACTCCAGAGTGACTTTTAAAATTATCTGTAGTAAAATTGTTACAGCTTTCGAGAGACAGTGATAAGCAGAGAAGACAATGGAAAAGTATCTCTAAATTGTTTAATAATCCAGCTACCCTTAAGTTCCTATTAATACATAAAAGGCAATCCACGAAGTCATCTCTCCACGTGACGACTTTGCCAGTTTGTTGTTGCCAGTCACAAACAGGGACGGCAGAGCAGAGGTTGGTGACGGCCAGGATGCCACAGCTGCCAGGGTTGAAACTCACAGCTGGGTGTTCTCCACTTTCCCACGTGTCAGAGGGTCCCCAGCCTGCCTCTTAATGTATCCATTATCTTTAGGGAATGAGAGTCTTAGATATAAGAGATCTGAGAGAAATAAGAGGAAAAACTGGCTTTCAAATAGCTACAAAGGCAGCAAAATCTTAACAATTTCTAAAGTGAGAGACTTAGGAAAAAACTTGCTACATGACAGAGGTCTACAACAATGTTTGCAGCACTGTGTTTACAAACAAGAGCTGGAGTATCTAACCCTGATCAAGGCCCCATGCCAGGCACCCAACACAGTAGGACCTCTGTAAACATCACAAGTCAGCAGTGCGACTCTCTTCTCTAGACAGAGAAACTGAGGTTAGACATAGAGGATAACCTGCATCAGGTCACACGGAGGGTGGCAGAGCTAAGATTAGAACCCAGGTCTGTCTGCAAAGAGTTATTACAAAGAAATGCTAATGTCTCTTTAACCCCAAGCTATGATTTTTATATATGTATTTAAAAGGAGTAAAACCTCATTACTAAAATATGACACAAATTCATGTATGCATCCAAATACTAAATTATTCATTAATACCGTAGTAAAAGTTTCCTAAAATTTTGCAGAACACTGTTCAATATGGTGAATTTGTTATAAACCAGAAGCCACCTCAAGAAATGAAAAGTTATGCATAAACACTCTGCTAAGAGTAGAAAGAAAGGGCTGCCTTGGCACAGGTTAAGCCCAGACCAGCGGTTTTCTCTGAAAGTTAATGCAATTCTAACATACAGCACCAAAAAAAAAAAAAAAAAAAAAGTATTTACTTACTCTTTTAAAGTGATATTTTTCCCCAAAAGGTCAAAAAGCTAAAAGGTAGACCTAAAACTATTTGTTGAAAATTTAGCACAAAAATTCTCAAAATGAACAATTGTACAAAAATAACAGTATCATCTGTGACAAATTAATAATTATAAGCTTCATCAATCCCTAAACTCCAGGGATACATTATTTGGTTGTTGGGTCTGAGGAAATTTTGCCCTTGGTATACTGCTCAAAATTAAGTATATGTATTAGTAGTATTGAGTCAGGCCTTTCTGCCTCCTTCCAAGTGATTTAGAATAGCTTAATGATATAAAAATTCAATTATCAAAATTACACAGTCATTTATTTAGAATCTGAGGAAACAATTCTCAGTGATCTTAGAATAATTTTTGTAATAAATATTAAATAATCTAGATTTTATACTCTTTCATGTAGTAGGCATCACCAAAAAAAAATATATATATATGATCAGGTCAAATAACAAACTACAAAATCAGCAGTTTTCTTCTTCTTGTCTTTGTAAAATGTGTGTAACCAAAAAGTCGAGTAACTCAAAAGATACTGAAAATTGTCATAAGCATTCGGATGAAAATAATGATGGGCTCCAACCAAAACTCCTTTAAAAAAAAAAATGCATTTCAAGTAATTCAAAGATAAAAATGTGAAAACCCAAAAAGTGATAGAAAATAAGCATAGGTGATTAACAAGAACAAAACAAAACAGTCTCAAGCTGAGAAAGGCCTTTGTGGGAGCATGTCATAATACTTAGAAGTTATAGGAATGGATTTAAAAACCTGAGTACAATTGTACCAATGTCAACGTCTTAGTTTCAACAAACGTCTATGGTTATATGAGCTGTTAACATTAGGAGACACTAGGTGAAGGGTACACTAGAACTCTCTGTACTATCTTTGCAACCTTTCTGTAACTCTCAAACTATTCTAAAATTAAAGGTCAAAAAAAATATCTAGCTCCATTAAAAATTCTGAAAAAAAGTCCATGGACAAAATAAAAATAGAAATGATCTTTCTTTAATATGCAAAAAGTTACTACAAATCAATAAGAAAAAGACAACCCAACAGAAAAATAACAGCAAGCATTTTACCAAGGAAACACAAGAGACCAATAAACATGAAGATGGTCAACTTCAATTAAAATACAAAAAATTAAAACAAGACAATTTTGCAAAGATCTGAATTTTAAATTCTACTTCTCAGAATTTATTCTACATAACTTACGCAAGTACACAAAGATGTCTACATAAGGATGTTCATAATTAACTTTGCTTTAAATAGTTCCAAACCAAACAAGGAAAAGAACAAACCCAGAAAAACTGTCACTGTATATTAATAAGAGATTAAGATAAATGTTGGAGCATCCATTGGGTGCATGTGTATGCAGTAACATAGGCGGTCACTGGAAGAAAAGAGAAGCTATGCCAAGCATGCTACGTAACAACTATTGGTGGCACAGTCTCCATCCTGAATCATAATTAACTGTGAATTATGTTTCAAGACAATTTTCTGTATGAACACAATTTAATATCCACATTACGGGTAAAAATTTCTGACTTAATCTGTCACAGTTTATATCCATTCATCAGCATCTACAGTATAGTAAGTTTTCAGCATGTTCAACTATTATACTTAATTCTAAATTCTGAAAAAAACCGGGAAGATATAGCAAGCTCATGGAGAAGAATCATGTCATGGGAAGACACTTCCAGTACTTCTAAGGCTACTACTATAGGAGGAAGATTCTGGCCGATTTGAACATTAAAATTAAACTGGTGTCTTTGTAAGCCAATTGATGGTAATTCTTGTCTGTAAATAACCTTAACGTGTTTACCTAAGATTTGAAGAAAAAGTGTTGGGGTACACAGAATAATCATAGAATTACAGGTATTCCTGGACAAGTTTCATTGAAATTGTACATTCACCTTAGAATTAGCTACTTCTAAAGGTTACCTGATCTTAAATCCCAACTAAATTTTCAACTGGAAGCTTAATCAAAACCCTTTATTTAAAATTCCCATATCTGCATCAATTTTTTTTGAAAAAAGCAACACTTAGATTGTAAGCATGGTTTGGATATGTTTATCAATCCCAGATGTACTGACTGTAGGAAGATTATAGCTTAATTAAAGCCCTGGCAGGGTCAGTAACGTTCACATGCAAGATGTTTCCACGGAGCATCACTTGGGTACAGTCAATTAAAATGTACTATGAATTGTTAAGTGGAAAAATCCAAAACAAGAGGCCTGTTGTCACACTAAAGGTTCTTGCATGCATTAGAAGATTAATTTATATTTTATTCTGATGCAGGCATATAAAAGTAATATTTATATCAGATATTCATAGCTTACTTAGATGATTGATACCAATTTCTCTTCATAATATGACCAGCAAATAAAACACACGGCGGTTCTAATATAAAGAAATAACATGTGACAAGGTTCCCTAAAACATTTCTATTTTGGACCTCACAAGCTAAATTGCTTTTGCTGGCCCCTTCCACCTCTCAGCATGGTTGACAGACAAATTGATCGAAACATTGGAAAATAATATGCTTGCAAAATTTCTCTGGGTGAGTTTTCAGTCTTTTGAATTTTTCATACAAGAACAAAATGAAAGATTGCCTCCTTGCCTTTCCCTCCATTATGCGGCCCCAGCTTATGTACTACAGGAACATACAATACTTCAAACAGCAGCCATACGTTGTAAACAAAATGTACAACATTTTTCATAAAGCGCCCAAGCCGTGAAGTTAAGAGACCGGGCAGCAGGCATCTCTGCCCTCCAGATTATGCTGTTCAATTACAATGAATTCGTACATTTGAAGTTGCCTTAGGGCCTCTCATTAGACTTAGGGTGTTTATTACAGGAAATATTGCCTGTATCATTTAAGGAGGAAGAAGGCTGGGTGATTTGATTAGAAATGTTGACAGTTGAGATGTGTAAAGAATATGTCATTCACTCACATTCTCAACTTCACTATTAGGATCCTTCGTTTCTTATGAATTCTTTAAAGTCCTCTTTGAACTGCAGCTACAGGGAACCAGGAAGAAACTTTCCGCACTAACAGCTGCTCTGATTTCTATCTTACGTGTATTGATACCACTTCACAGGCAACCAGATTATAAACATGTTTTTAAACTTCCAATTATGCTCAGCCACATGTAACCAAGGACGGAAAACACAAAAACATCCCTGTATTATCTCAGCAGACCTTGTCTACCAGTTAACAACCATAACTGCCTCCACTTTCTGTTCTTCAGACACCCTGGGCCCTCAGGCTCTTATAGAATTTTTAAATTAACGTCTATAGTATTATGGGATAGGCAGAATCCTCATACATTTAAATTTATACCTCATGAAAATTCTTATTAACTAAATTTTTTCCTCAATACTCGCAGGTCAAGAATCGATGAATAGTCAATTTTTTTCAGTCAAAATTAAACAAATCATAAAAAATGGCATAATTCTCAGCATTGCAGATTAGATTTAGTAGGTAATATCTGCCAGATATGAAAAACAGAACTCATTATGTTGCACTAAAATAATTTTCACTGCAGTATTTTTATGTCACTTCATCAGCTTCACCAGTTTTGATAAGTTCACTACAATATTTCACAAAATAACTTGCTTTGAAAATAGACTTTACAGGTCCGGTCCTGATGCCCCGGAACGTGATGTGCGTCCTGTGGGTGGTGGCCCTGCAGGAGGTACAGGTGGGCAGACCCCGGACCTGCCAGCTTATTTGGTAACTTCAGAGCAGACACCTACTCAGTAAGCTGTCACTGGGCTCCTGCCCGGGAAGCACCTGCCTGAGCCCGCAGTCCTGAGGCCCTGCAGAGCGCTGCACCCACAAAGCCCTGCAACTAGCAGGGTTTCATGGATTTTGACTACAAAGAGCATAAGGGCCCTTTGTTCATACGCAAAACCTTTGATTCTCATACTATTTGGACTCAGGTTTAATTAGTTAACAACAATGTTCAAACTAAGCACGTGGGCAGCCTGCAGTGGCTGTGAAGTATGGGTGGGTACATGGAGGGTGACAAAAACAACCTGCTAAAGAGAAAGGGAAATGCACCCCCCCCCCTTTTCAAAGAAAGATGTACTTTAGCGTAAGCTCTGGAGTCGGTCTACACTCAGTTACTGAAAGCAAGCAATGTTTAGGCAGGCAAAGGAAGAAATGAAATTCCCATGATAAAAATCAAAAGAAAAAAATAAACGTCTGTGTGAATGTTTTGTTCCCTCGGAAAGCAAAAAGTAATTCACAGCCCGCCACGCCCCGCGATCATAACAATACCGGTAAGGACAGTGTGCCCCTGCCAAGGACGCGCCCGACAGACGCTCGCACGTGTGCGGAGGAACCGCCTGACGCAGGACTCCTCGGGCTCCACCTGGAACTCCCGGCTCCACGTCCACCCCTTCCCTGACGCGCGGGGCGCGAGGCCAGGACCAAAGCAGTGTTCCACCCACGTGTCCACCATCCAAAGCCGGCGGCTTCTGGCCCCCCGTGACAGCTCTCCCAGGCTGAGACTCTGGCTTGCGGCTGAGCCACCAAGTCAGGGAAGTTCACCGTAACTCCAGACAGCGGTAGGAACCGTCCAGCAAGCCAGGACGAAGGGCTCTGACTTAGAAATGTCCTTGGGAAGACCAGTCTGTGCCTCAGGTAGTTACTGTGTAACCTTTAGGAAAGACGGCTAATCCTGAGGGCAAATCTGTGCTGGATTCCTCTGGAGTCAACTGCAGGCTAGCGCTGAACACGATGACAGTGACTGCTGTCATTGCCGCTGTTACTACCACCGCCACCGTCACTTTCAGGATGGCAGAAAACTTATTTCAGGCTTTATGGGCCAGACCCTGGGCCAGGTGGTTTACGTCTATCACCACATTTGAACCCGCAAGGCGAGGGTAGGAATTCCATTTCAGCAGACGAGGAAATCACAGCTCGGGAGTTTAACTGCTGACGTGACTTGCCCAAGCCTAAGTGGCAGAGCTGGAGTTTGGCCCCACGGCCTGAGGCCAAAGCCATCATCTCAGACCCCACGGGGAGAGGAACAGGCCAGAAGACTTGCCCAGGCTTGTCTCATACTATAAAAATGGAACTCAAAAGCCAAAAATGAGAAGTGACCTATGAAACAGTGCAAGGAATGGTAGCTAACACTTTGAAAGCCTGGGTTCCAGGATCTGCTGTGACCCGCCAGAGCTGCCGCAGCTCTAGGAGAAATGGCAAGCGACACTGGTGGCTGCAGTGGGCAGGGATGAAGACGATGGCAGAGGTGGGCAGGAACGGGGCCAAATCTGTCATCCTGCTCGAGAAACCCCGGCCCGCTCCAGGCCCACGGGAGCAGCCCCACGCAGCCATCTCCCCGGAGGGCTCACAGTAACTGGAGCCTTTAAAAGAGACTTTGCTTTATGCAGCCTGTAAGAATTGGTCACCAGTGGCGAATTTCTAAAATGTCTCCCAAGCATCTCAGAAACTCTGCTGCTCTTTCAAACTATCATATAATCAAGTTTTGGACCAAGATCAAATCTTTTTTTTTTTTTTAACTTGAAGTACAGTAGAAGTTCTTTGGTGTCCTCTTTGGAAATATATGATTCTTCCTTGCCTCTAAATCCCAGGACATTTGTCCCCGGTGCAAGGCTCCCTGAGTGAGAACTCCTGACAAGGAGGAATGCCAAGAAAAAGGAGAACCCAAAGCCCCTGTGACATCACTATCGTCCTGAGTTGTAAACCTGCTCCCCTGCCAGGACAGCACCAAAATGGTACTTCAAATCTTGGGAATAACATTATAATCATAGTCCTCAAAAAAAAAAGAAAGAAAGAAAAAAAAGTAAAAATCTGAAGTAAATGAATGAAACCTAGAGGACACAATGCCAAATTTCATCTTTCAGGAAATTAACCCTAGGATTTGAAATTTAAAATTACAGCAAACTTAATGTGATGTCTACACATAAAAACAGCCAGTGTGTCTCAGCCCATTCCTGACTTCTGCACCTGTAAATGGCTGGTTTGCATTTAAAGCACGAGTGTATTTCTCTAGATTATTTTGTTTTAACGTGCCTTAAAGTACAACATTGCCTAATATCTTACAAAAGCTACAATGTGGAACAGTAGCATTCTTAAGTTCGGAGTGACAAATCCGAGAAAACCTCTACAATTTGGCTTCCATATCTCTGAATTGGTATTTCAATGACAGATGTTTGTTGCGGCAAAAACCTCTGTCAGAACAAAATTAGGTGATCTATCATTTTAAGATATGGTCTTCATATACTGTTTACTCGGAGATATCACTTGCCTCAAGCCAATTTTGACCAGGAACATTTTGTGATATGGAAGTGATTTGTATATCATCATTTTTGTGATAAATGTAGCTCTTGAACACAAAATAACCTACCATTCCACAGTATTACAGTTAAAACTCCTACACCAGTAAATCTGCACTAGTGCTTTTATTACTACTAAGATACTGTATCTAGACTCCAGGAGATTTTTTTTTTTTCTCCCTTGAATAAGGTTGCCACTTTTCTGCCTTCTGACCGAGGATGAGATTTTTAATCCACTATTGGGGCATCCTAAAACCCATGTTCTTCCCAGTTTCTGCACCTTCTTAGGGAGAAGGTTCTTCCTTGGACAGCTCCCTGGATGACAGGATGCTCCGGGACTGGCCCAGCCACCCGGTGCTCTCTGGCAGCATGAGTCTTGGCCAAAAAAGCCACCAGCTACCCTGAGACACCCATCTTCCTGGGTCTGCAATGGGGACACAGGATCGGGGTGGGGGGTGGCTAGGCGCAGTCACTCTTCCGGGGACAGACCAACAATGTGCCTCAAAGCTGGGAGCCATTTTCCCAGGTGGCCATGGAAGGTGCCGGTGACAGCCACCCGCTGCATGGAGCCAGCCGCCAACCACTCGCACAGGCTGAAGGGGTGGGTATAGGTCAGAGACGGCTGAAGCACAAAGGTGTTTGTTTCCAATGAAGGAAGAAAACAAAGCCCCTCTGATTATCCCTTTTCCAGGTTTCTAAAATTGAAATACCCCAAAACACGTGCTGCTACACAGAGCCAGGGGATCCAGGTGCAAATGTCGGTGACTCGCGAAGGCAGGCACCATTTGTAACAGTTACACGCCGCCCGCCAGGCACAGAGAGATGGCACTTCCCAGGTATCGATCACCATCGATGATGGATTGCTCACTGGCCACTCGGTCTCGCTGTCCCAAACAGGGGCCCCTGCCGCAGCCCCTGCTCTCCACGGGGGCTCTCTGGCTGGCAGCTCTGCACAGATGCGGACCTCACACAGCTCCTCCGTGCAGTGTGATGGCCCCAGAGCAGGGCTGAGGAACACCAGTGTCCTGGGGCCTCAGAGAGAGAACTCTAAAACCCTTCCCGCAGCGCCTGAACCACAGCAGGACCTCGGCAAGATCCAACAGATGCCCACAGGGACGAGAACAACGGCAACCCCTAGGAAGCCAGATGACATTTCAGTAACTCGAGAGCACTCGATGGGGCTCAAATCATCTCCAGAGAACGTAAGCTGAAATCAATTGAAGTAATGGAAATGGAACATTGGAAAATCCTAAGGAACTTACTTTCTATGTTGGGAATGTTTCTAGTAACACCTTACGTTTTTACAGCAGTTTACAATTTCTGAGCTACGACTTTTGAGCGTGTGCCCCATCTTTTGCTTATCTCTGTAACACTATGGCTACTAAAAGCATGTTACTTCCACCGTACGAATGGGGGACAGATAGGGGGACTCAGGAGGCGTCCCCTTGGGAGCGTCTCCACGTCCAGTAACGAGAATCCCAGCACTTGGTACTCCCGGTCACGCACCCAGTGAGGAGTGCAGAGTCGTGCTGTGTGCAAGCTAGCGCGGCCCCACCCCCACCCCTCCACCGGCAGCCACTGTCCAAGTGCTGGCCACAGCCTGTGTCACAGGAGCTGGAGATAACAGAAATGCCCAACGAACTTTCCGTGCCTCCTGTGCTGAAAGCGTGTGATGGGCTGAGACCCTACCCTGCATGGGTGTGGCCCACCTGAAAGGCACAGCAGTGATCCTACCATCACACGCGCACTGGTTCAAGGCCAGGAACGAACGTAGAGTCCGTGAGGGGACGTATCTATACTCCGCGCAAGTAAGTGGTACCTCCTGTATGCACATCATCCCGCAGCGGAAGGCGAGGACATGGTCTTCACCCTTACAGAACTCACAGCCGGCCAAGAGTCAACAGCGCCAGCTCTCCTGGATGTCAGCTAAGTAGTCACAGGTGCAAGTATGGAGTCACTCACGGCAGCAAAGTGACAAACCAGCTGGGGCTGAGCAGGCCATAAGGCTTCTCCTGCATGCCCAAGGTTGGCACTGTCTACACCTGGTCTCTCGTACTCACGGGACCCACACCGGCTTCTCCACATGATAGCCTCAAGTGTCCAAGAAGGTGTAAGCAGATGCTGCAAGGTCCTTAGAGGCCTGGCTTGGACACCCCGTGTCACCTCTGCCACATTCCACTGAGCAAACATGGTCACCAGACAGCCCAGATTCAAGTAGACAAAGTCCACCTTGAGAGGTATGCAAAAGACAGGATAGGCCTGAAACTGCCATCCTTAGAAAGGTCTGCTTGCAAGGCTGAGCCTGGGTGGGCATCTGGGCACTTAGATTTGGGGAGGGTTCCTGCCACTCCCTATTAAGAATGGCTCCCCATGACATGGGGTTTATGCTGAACACCTGCCTTCCTCCCAGGAGTCTGGATTTTGGTATGTGCTACACGGAAGGTGCCTACCTGACCAGCCCCCGTTATAAGCCCCAAGATCTGAGTCTCTAACGAGCTCCCTGGTGTCGCACAGGTGTTGCTACCGCTTGATGCTGGAGGAAGTAAGTGCATCCTCTGAGACTCCCCTGGGGGAGAACTACGGAAGCTTGTGCCTGGTTTCCCCCGGACTGTGTCGCCTGCACCTTCTCCTTTCGCTGTTGGCTTTGTGTCCTTGTGCTGTAAAATCACAGCTGTGGGTAGGACTGTGTGCTGAGTCCCCCCCAGTCCTGGAACATGGGGGTGGGTCTTAGGATGCCCGACACAGAGGTGCGGGATGAGTCACTGCCAAGGGGGACATGCACCCACTTTGTGCACCACCACCTGTGCAGCACCTACCCTGGGGCCATGCTGGGCCGCGCCAGAGAGGGCAGCCGCAGAAGAACGCAGAGAAGGGACCACAAGAGGTGGAGTCATCTTCGGGGCTGGGAGCTGGGGTAGCGGGTGGGAAAGGGGTGCTGGTGGGCAGCCTGGCAGCTCCACTCACACTCAGTGAGACCCTGTCAGAAGAGGCAGGTCAGCTTCCAATCCAAGAATTGGAGCAACAGCTCTGAACACGCCTCTTTACAACCTGGTGGATAAGATCGTTGGAGCTCCACTGTGCCTCTGCCAAACGCTTCCTCGCAGCTGGCAGGGGTTTCCCTCCCCTTGTATTCCCAGGACCCCGTAAGCCAAGGAGTAGGCGGGGGAACCCAATCCCTCATCCTCCCGGAACTGTGAGGGCGGGTAGACCCAAGCAGAGCCCAGGGGACTGTGCTCTAGCGCCACTCCCCCAAGACTGTCACCCCTTCAGCCCTGGACAGCTGGTCAGACAGGGTCTCAACTTCACCTTCCTCTGGACAAGCTGCACACAGACGTGGAGTGGAAAAGTTCTCAATTACTGGGCATTTAAAACATTGGAACAGTTCATTCCCAACAGCACAGGATGATTCATCCTCGCAACGATCAAACCGAGGCCCTGTAAGAACCAGAAGGGGCTTGTGAATCAAAGATTCAATCACGTTCCGGGGAACAGGGGAACGGCCGGCGGAGGAGGAGGAGGAACAGAGCTGGTCCCCAAAGAAGGCTGTGACAACTGACCTGGGACAGAGCTCGGACCTGCGTTTCCAGTCTGGTGGGGGTCGTCTAACTTCCCTATAGGCCTGGGCCCAAATCCCAGTGAAAAAGCACCAGGCACTCTGGGGACTCGGGGGTCTTTGGGGCGGTGACGTTTCAGTGCTCTGCACCAGAGAATGAACTGCTCCCAGTAACACCCGATCACCAGAATGCTTCAGGGTCTCGCATTGGAGCCGTGAATCCCCGGGAGATGGGGCTGCACAGGGCTCGCTCCCACACGTTTAGACGTTCTCGGGGTGGCGGCAAAAGTACACAGGCTGATGAAGAATTTATATTACACGTTACACGTGGCACCTGGTATACAGGTGCAGGCTTACACGCTGTGTAATTAGTAATGTGTCTAGCACATCCAAAGGAACAAGAAATTATAGTTGAGCATAACAACCTCTAAATTTCAATATTTTACATTTTCAATATATTTTTCTTTCAGCCACAAGACAGGAACAGTTGAAACACACAGTAGCATATTCATCATTCAGCAAGATATATTACAACACTCATCAGAGAGGCTGAGGGGTCCACACACCAATATTATATTTTTCTAACATATCTACTGCATATTATTCAAAGTGATGCTTTCATAGCCTTGTAGATCAGTTCAGAGGGTAGATTGTGTCTTTCACTATTTTTTTACTGTCTTTTACCTGTCAGTAGCTCGAGGTACCTATAATTCTTTAAATTCCACACGTAGGAGGAAATTACACCAGGTCCCATAAGGGTCCTCGGCCATTCTGCTGCCCACCGGCGCCCGCCCACGCTGCTGCAAAGGTTTCTGCACCAGGCCGACCTGGAGCCACACCTGGCCCCACCGTGCTCAGATGCGCCGGACCAGGCCAGGAGCTGCTCATTTTACCCCTGAGGTGGGAGACCACAGTGGCCTGGTAAAGGGTCCTGTCTTTTCATATGAAGGTTTTCATCAGGTGGGGGAAGTCAAGGCAGCCTGCACAGGAGTGGGAGCTTGTGCGGTGGTGCGCCCAGCACTCTGCTGCAGAGGGGACCCTGGGGACAGTGGCCAGAGGTGGGTGCTGGGAGGCCGGGCCCAGGCAGCCAGGAGGTGAGACACGGGCTCCAGCTTGGGTTGCCCAGGGCATGGCCGGAGGGCAGGCGTCCTGGACAGGGCACTGCTGTGAGCAGGGTGAGGGGAGGGTGGGGAACGAGGAGGAAGAGGAGGGGGTGTGAGGAAGGGATACAGAGGGGAAATGGAAGGGACGAGAAGAGGGGTGGGAGAGGAAGCTGCTTTCAGACCCCCTCGTCCCGCCCATCACGGGGCCTCCCCATCCAGCCTCAGCCCTCGCAGCGCTGCCCGAGGGGACCCGAGCCCGCCTAGCCCGCCGCTTCACCACCTCTGGCCACCCTCAGGGAAGAGGGCACAGCAAGGTCAGACAGAGGGTCTCGAATTCACCTCTGCCGGACACGCTGCGTACAGACGCGGAGTGGGAAAGTTCCCAATGATTGGGCATTTAGACCATTAAAACAGTCCGTTCCCAACAGTGCAGGATGATTCATCCCGGTAATGATCAAACCGAGGCCCTGCAGGAACCAGAAGGGGCTTGTGAATCAAAGATTCAATCACGTTCCGGGCAATTTTAAGGTTAAGTGTATGTAATTGTATTGCAGTGCTCCAAAAGTTAGCAACCCATGAATGACGGAACAACTCTCCCCACCACGCCGCCCGCCTGACCTTGCCTTGGAGCAGGAGGGTGAGGGCCCAGCAGCAGCGTGGAGCTCCGTGTGCTCACCCAGCATCCAAGTCCTCTGATTTTTTTAAAAAATTAATTTCTACAACGAAACTTACAATTTTATAAAATGACCTCTTAGGTTAGTAAAAAAGAATTTTTAAATATGAAATGAACCTCTACAGAGCTTATGAACACAGGGGCTGGAAGTGGCAGCCAAGGTCCATGGAAGCCACAGAAGCTGCCTGGGAACCCCCACGAGCGCCGACTCCCCAACAGAGGGCAGCGGCCAGCAGGGCAACGCACACCGCCAGAAACCCGAGCTCTGTGCTCACCTTCGCCTCCCCAGCGCAGAGCCACGCGGCGCGGAGCAGACATTCAAACACAGATGCTCTTCAGCTTTCGTTGTGGTTTGTCCTGATGCACCTGCTGTAAGCTGAAAACGTCTAAGCGTAGAATACATTTAATGAACCTACCCTACTAGACATCGTAGCCCAGCCTAGCCTCCCTAAACGTGCCCAGAACACTTCCACTAGCACGACCCTCTAATACAAAGTCTATTCATGATAAAGCATTGAGTGTCTCACAGTAATTTACTGAACACCACACTGAAGGTGAAACACAGTGGACACGTGGGTAACTCGAAGTGCGGTTTCTACTGAACGTGTGTTGCTTCTGCTCCACCACAAAGCCGAAAAACCGAGTTGCACCATCCTGTGTCGGTCGGGGCTGTCTGTAGTTGAAGAGATGACTGAAGACTTACTCTCTACCAACCACAGTTTTATCTCAAGGTATCTGTGTTCTTACCGATTCCTCCCCAATCATCGCGAGCTTGGTGTTAACTTCGCTTTTACAAAGAGACTCGAAGGGCGGCACGGCGAGGTCAAGAGCACGCAGCCAGGAGCGGCCCTCAGGGCTGCCTCGGCCCAGTCTTCTCGGACTCCAGGCCCAGCACATCCCCTGCCCTGGTCACTGTCACCGAGCAACGTTTACAAAGCAGACCCAATTCCACCCGTAGTAGGAAAAGAACGCTCCTACAAGTGCTGTCAGAAAAATGAACGCCCAGTCTGCTGACCCACAGAACTGCTTTCGAGATTAAGAATTTTACATCTCTCACAAAAATGCCCATCACGTTTAATGTAGTTGTTTCAGGAAGTTCTGTCTCTTTACTAGTAGTCTTCTGCGAATAAGCTCCACGATGGCCCACATTGCCGTACCGGGAAATGAGGGCTGTGCTGTGCCATCCTGATCAGGCGGGGCATGGAATCAAACTCTGGATGACGGCAAAGGCGTGCGCAGTGCCAGCCAGGCTCGGGCTGCACTCCCACATGCCGTGACACAGGTTTTTTTTTTTTTTTTTTTTAATGCTTTATCAAGAGACTCTCAAGATGCTTAAAACTTAAGCTATAGAGTTCAGGGGGGAATGGTGACAGAGTGTTGTGAAGGATTTTGGTCATGAATGGTATATAATGTTTTACAACAAGCCTTGCTCCGGTCATAAAACGCTTTATTCACCGACGCCGCTCCGAGTCGGCATGGAGTGCGCCTCAGCCCGCGGCCTGGCGCTACTCGCACGTCTTGCAAGCCTTTTATCTGCATGCTAAGCTGCTCCTGGAAGACTTGGTCTCTTTTTAAATTTTGTTAGAGGGTCCATATTATTCAGCTCATTACGAGTGTTCCTAACTCTTAGACAATGACTCTGGAGTCCATGGCGCAGCTAATGAAGTATGACGCTTTAACAACAAATCATTTACAAGTCCTGGGTGCCGTGTTTCTAATGCAGGAAGTTTTTAATCATAAGCAAATGTAATCATTTATGTTAAGCAATCCATGGACCTGGTCAATGTAGCACGAACAGCCATTAAGCAAAAATTATGACAAAAAGAGAACGGAAACATTGCAGACGTAGCAGTTTATGCTGTTTGTAGACTGCTAAACTTTGTCTGGGTGAGACTGCACCAAACCCTCTCCATGCATGATTACGCTTGGGGGTGGACTCCACGTCCTCACAGACATCGGGACTTCAGCCATCACACAACAGACGAGATACTACCTTAACGTGGAAATCGGTAAAACTGTTAGAACAGCCATGTGTGACTTTTGGCAAATTGTTTAACTTCTTTGAGCTTCTGTTTCTGTGCCCGAAGTGTAACCACAGTGGACAGCAGTGTGCTGGGGCTGGTGAGGAACACGGACACATGGCAGCTTCTGCTCCCCTCATCTGGGGTCTAATGTGGGAGAATAGGCTGCTGACAACCTCCTCTCTGACCCACCCGCACCTGACCAATGCCAGTGGCCGTCTGCACTGACGGAGCTGACACCAAGCGCCTTCCCCAGCACGGCACAGCCTGGCTCTACTCTCTTCTCACCAGAGTAATAGCTAATTACGGAAGATCAGTTAGCAGGACAATGACAACGTACGATACTCCCAGGTCTTCAAAAACACTAAGGCACCACCTGGAGGTGGACGTTTGAAGGACAGCACATGCCCACGACGTCCCTGCTGATGTACCACTGTTGGATGGGAAAGGACAAGAAAATACTTGCTATTTACAGGAGTCAGCCCTAGAAAAGTATCCATTTCAAAAGAAATATGGACTCAGTACACTCTGCGTTAGTCTCCTATATAGATGCTTTGGATGAAATTCAGTAGCAACAAAGAAAATCCAGAAGCAGACTTCAGCTCCAACAATACCACGCTTTAATGGCTGAATGAAAATAATCTGTCAACAGGCCACAATAAAAGATGTTCAACTGATGAATGTGTCACTGGTGAACTGCTTAATAATTTATATATTTGTGTTGAACTTTAACACCGAATTGGCAGAACACATAAAATACTTGGATAATTTAGTGTAGAATGTCTGACTAAGTTCATTGTACACAGTAGGCGCTCTGCCACAGTAATAAATAGAAAAAGAACAATGGAGAATAAGAAAGTGGATACAGTTCGTTTTGTAAAACAGGATCAAAGTGCACAAGTTAAGCCATTAATACCAAGTACAAAGGAGACAAAAAAAGTTATGAATATTTGTAGATGACACATATAGGACACGTCCATTTATCCCCTTCAAAACACATCACCACCTTGAGCTACAGCAGAAAGAGGTATAATATAGCTGTGTCTGTTTCCATAACAATTTACCTATTAAATTGTTTTTCCTTTTTCAAAATAGTAATGCATATTTCACAAGATTTTCTATATATACACCTTCAAATTGCAAAGGTAAAGCAATCCCTTGAGTTACCTCGACATATATTTAAATAATCCTTGTTTTTATATAAAAACTTGCACATCAGGCCCTGAAACTTTCCATCGCGAGGTTCCCCAGTGTTGGTCAAGAACGCCCCGTGCGCTCCTATCAGGATGATTAATGAAGGCACCTTTTTCACAGAATGTCAGACTCTGCCTTTTTAACAACTGACCTTTCATAGAATACTACTGAACTCATAATTCCACTTTTGTTCAGTTTCTTATTAGTGGAGTTAAAATTAATACTTATGGGAATGATAGCTAAGGTGATGCACAGTAAATCTCAGAGCACATCAACCTCCCGCGCCGACGGTCCAGGGAACGGCACCTGCATCTGTCCTCTTCCCCGGCATAAGTATTCTGCTGAAACTCTGTGTCCTTTAAAAAGACAAATTAGGACAGTCTGTAGACCTCTTTTGAGAACAAAGATGTATATTTTGAGGAAGACTTTAAAAGTTTGTAGGTTTTTTTTTTTAAAAAGGACCTAATAAAATTGCTAATTTCAAATCATAAATTTTAAAAAATTTACTCTTATTCAGTTTTCTGAAACACTCCTGATGACTAACATGATATATAGCACAACACACTCTGCAGCCCACATTCATCTCTTAGAAGTGACAATTTAATAACCCATCAAGGCAACACAATATGCCAAGACCACTCACCTTACCATAGGATCACATGGTAAGAAAAAAAAAGATCAGCCACTAACACCTCAAAAAATCACCCCTAAAATAGTAAAAAAATGATTGGGAAAGTGGAGCTAGAACAGGGGTTTCTTCTAATTATCACTGGGAATAGCAAATTACTTAAGGACTCAATTTTTTCCCACCATGCCATCCATTTCCACGCTCAGACATACCTAATTTCTATAAACCCCTCAAGGGTCCAAACTAGTTTCAGCTTCAAAGGTCTTAGGGGATTGCAGGGCAAAGTCAGAAGGCTACAGCACATTCAATTATTCATTCTTATTAAATATCTGAGAAAAGCCATGTCTGAATAAATACTGGAAATACAGTATACAGGTAAATGCGTGGCCTAAGTTGACTCAATACATCACATTATTTTAATCACCCTTGATATCAGTGAAGTCGTTCGCCTGAGGAGGGTTAAAGATTTAGGTAAACAAGCAAGATAATACCCAAGGGCAAACAAAGACGCCACCTTCCAAGGTAGAAGCAGCACCCTGGTAGCTGCGAGTGTTCTAAGAGAGCCGGGGTATCGCCTCACTGCTGTAAAAGCACGTCAGAAGACCAAGCGCTGCTTATCTGAATCCTAAATGCTACATCTGATGGCTGCTGCACCACCGTTATGGGAATGAAACGCGAGCACACTCCACCTTCAGCACAAAGCGGACATGACCAGCCTGCAGGACGTGAGGCGATGCACGGGTATCCGAAACCAAGACAGAAAATAGGAAAGTTGAAAGAAAAAGAGAAATGGCAAACATGATCCGACACGCTTTACGAAAGACTCCAAGTCAGCTACATTTTCACAAAGGAATGAGACTACGCCCGTGGAACCAGAGTGCAGCAGGGGACCTGCGAGTGCCTCTGCTCCGCCAGCGCAGGGCAGCCGCAACGAAACCCACGCGCACCATGGTCACGTGGAAGTCACGATGACCACACAGAGCTGTGACGCCATTTCCAATCTCCAGAAAGAGCCTGGGAAAGAACGCTACCACTTCCATTTCGAAAGGAAAAAATGGGAAATTAGCTAACTCGGGTGAAGATGGCCTTTTTCCACCGGGCAGCCGGGCCCACGACACCACGGAAGTGACAGTGCCAATCAGGTCGACGGCCGCGCTCGCGTAACTTGCAATGGACACAAAGACCCTGGAGAAAGGCCATATGATATTGACAGTCTTCACCTCTGCAAAGACAACAAATTCAGCAAGGAAAAGCACCCACAAATCTTCCCATTTGCACTCTGTAACGTTTCCACTAAGCTCCTGGCTCATCGTACTATTAAGCTTACTCAAAATGAGCAATATTTCAATGAGGATTTCCCAGAAAAGACCACCTTCGATTTCATCACAGCCTATTAACCAAGGTGTTATACATTTATATTTGGCCATTTATCAACAACGGATAAGCTTTCAATTTTAAAAAGACTCTGAAGCCCGAGTCCCGAAAATACCCCTACCACATCCATGCCTGACCCGGGCGCGCACAGGAAGCTCGCGCTGCAGCCTCGGGCACATGTGGGAAAAACACAGTGTCGTAGGATGGAGGCAAACTACAGAGACGAGGTCGGGAATACTTGCAAGAATGCAAGAAAGGAAGATCGGGCAGACCCTTTATTCTACACAGAATAAAGACAACCACACTGATCCACCACCCAACACGATTTAACATTTGTAGACTAATACGTTGGAATACGCGCTCTTTTCAAATATATGTAGTTCAGCTCTACCGAGTTGAGAACAAACCCCAGCAACCTCAGTCTCCAAATCTAATAATTTACACCTGAAAACATGTTACAGAGGGAATCTTCAGTTTACAGAGGCTTATATCCCATTATTGTAATGGGAAAAAGTTATAACGGGTTTCTATCTATCTAAAAATATACAACCAACTTCCCAATTATAACTAACACACTTTATAAACATTGATGTAAAAATCCAAAGACTTTTGCATAATTACCTAATATTTTCTAAATTAATTAGTGCATACATATGTAGTTCAAGGTTATAGGACAGTATCGGAGGCAAATTACAATTTACTTCTGTGTTGGAAGAAACACATGCAACATCAACACTACTATGTTACAGATCCTAAAAACACCATGAAACTTTGACCCCAGTAGATAGTGACCCCAAGCTCCCAACAGAAGCAGACGAGGAGATCCTAGAAGCATGGTATAATTTATTTTTTTTAATTTGTTGAGACATGCTTTGTGGCCTAGGATATGGTCAATCGTAGAGAATGTCCCATGAGCTGATGAGAAAAATGTATATTATGTTCAGTGGTTTGGGGGTAGAATGTTCTGTAAATGTCAGTCAGGCTCATTTGTTCTAGAGTTCTGTTTAAGTCCATTGTTCCTTTGGTTATTTTCTGTTTGGAGGATCTGTCCTGTTCTGTCAGAGGGGTGTTGGAGTCCCCAGTGTTGCTGTTTATCATTTTGTTTAGATCAAGTGGGATTTGCTTTATGAATCTGGGTGCACCTGAATTAGGTGCATAAATATTTAGAATTGTTATGTCTTCTTGAATTGTACCCTTCACCATTACATAGTGACCATCTCTGTCTTTCATTACTTTTGTTAATTTGAAGACTAAGTTATTATCTGAAATCAGAACTGCCATGCCAGCTTTCTTTTGGCTTCCATTTGCTGAAATATTGTCTTCCATCCTTTCACCTTGAGTCCGAATGCATCCTTTTGGGTTAGATGTGTTTCCTAAAAACAGCAGATACTTGGCTTGTGTCTATTTATCCATTCGGCCAGCCCATGTCTCTTTAGTGGGCAGTTCAAGCCATTCACATTTATTGGGAGAATTGATAAATGGGGCAGATTTCTGTTCATCTTATTGAGTTGAACTTTGTTGCTTTGTTTTCTCTCTTAAGCCATTGTGGTATCTGGCCTTTGACCTTTAGCTTTTGGATGGCTTTACATTGGTGAGTGTTTACTGTGCCCATCCGTGTGTAACACTGTTTTGAGTACTTCCTGGAGGGCAGGTCTTGGCTTGATGAATTCCCACAGTCTTTGCTTGTCTGAAAAGGTCTTTATTTCTTCTTCGTATAAGAAACTTAGTTTTGCAGGGTACAAGATTCTAGGCCGGACATTATTCTGTTTGAGCAGAGTGAGACTGGGGCCCAAGTTTCTTCTTGCTTGTAAGGTCTCAGTTGAGAAGTCTGCTGTTATTCTGATGGGTTTTCCTTTGTAGGTTACTTGCTTCTTTCACCTTATGGCTCATAGGAGGGCCTCTGTGGCAGTTATTTTGGCCAGTCCGATGACTGTGTGTCATGGTGTCTTCCTGTTTGTGATGAATCTCTCAGGAGTCCTTTGGGCTTCTTGTACCTGGATATCTAGATTTCTATCAAGGCCAGGGACATTTTCCTCCATAACATTCTCAAACAGTTTATCCAACCCTTGTGTATTTTCTTCTTCACCCTCAGGGATGCCTATAGTTCTCATATTAGGCCTCTTCACATAATTCCACATTTCTTGTAGGCTTTGCTCTTTTCTCTTATTTCTCTGCTCTATCTCTGCACCTGACTTATTTAACTGAAAGGTGTCACCGTCAATCCCCGAGATTCTTTCTTCTGTTTGATCTACCCTATTCTTGAGGCTTTCCACTGTGTTTTGTAATTCCTTGAATAAATTCTTCATTTCCAGAAGTTCTGTTTGATTTTTAATATTTGTTTCTTTAGTGAATTTTTCTTTCAAGTCCTGGATTTTCTTTGTGTTGGGTATCTATTTTCTCTTGCATATCATTGAGTTTTCTTACAATCTATGTTGGAAATTCTTCTGTCATTTTAGCGTTCTGAATTTGGTTGATGTCCATTGCTAGAGAGCTGGTGTTCCCCTTTGGGGGTGTGCTTCCATTTGATTCTTCATACTTCCAGAGTTCTTTCGCTGGTTCCTTCCCATCTGGATCAGCTGTTGCTTCTTACCTTTAGATTTTCGTTTGGATAATGACACACCCTGTTTAGTCTCTGAGCCAGTAGGTGGTGTTTGTGGGTGAGATTCGACCACACCCTGTATGGTGAGTCAGTAGACGCAGTAAGAGTGTACAGAGTGACCTCCCTGTCAGTAGGGGGCACTTGCTGGGAGGAGAGAGCTGCAGTGCTGTTTTTGGGTCCTATAACCAGCTCTTGTTCCTCTGGAGAGGCACTCTAGTGCCTCAGGTGTTGGGTAGAGCCCTGGGACTTCCAGGTGTGTCCTTGTTCTCCACCTCAGCGGGGGCAGGTGGGGGAGTGAGGCTGGGTGGGCTGGGTTGGGTGAGCCTACCCTCAGGCTCCACAAATGCTGTCAGCAGGGGTCAAAGGTCTGTTCTCTGCTTCTGGGTAAAGCTGTCAGGGAGGGGCTGAAATGGCCCCACTCAGCCAAAAAGTCTGTGTGTGGGGGTGGGGCTGTCTGAGACCTGCGGTCTGAAGCAGGCGTCACTCCTTTCCACCCTCCCCTATTCCCAGTTTCTCCCAGGCCTCTGCTGGCAGGCAGGACCTCAGGCCTGTGGATCTCCCCTGGCTGTGATGGGAACCAGGAGGTTCCCTGACCAGGATTGAAGCCAGGGCTGGGCACACGGCCTTCCCGTGGGAGGAAGGTTCCCCCTTGAGCACACTGATCTGCCCCTGAAGGCACACACACCTCAGTAGGCTTGTTCACAAATATCCCTTCTGTGCTCCGGGGCAATGTGATCGAGACCTGGTTGTACAGGGTCTGGTCTGCAGGCCTGTCCCCAGGCCCTGGAGATCAATCCCTGACCCTGCCAGGGAGAAGAGTGCTGGTCTCAAGTCACC
>RJWJ010023348.1:0-25951 GCA_004363605.1 Indri indri
GGGGGGAAACAATTATGCAAATTTCTTAAAAGGTGTATGTCTGCATGTATATACCTATATACATAAATAATAAGTCTGATTTTCATAAAATTAACATTATACTTCTATTTGACTATGCACATATTTACTATATACCTAGAAGATATATTTTATAGTGAATTATTTTCCCTTCTTTTATTATTTTTCTTAGGAAACACATATTACCAGGATTATAAACAAGGAAACCAACAAAAGATTATCAATAACATAACAATCAAATATGCTCATTCCTAAAAATTTTATTTAAAACCACCTTGCTTTTGAGGTCTTATTCAAGAAATCTTTGCCTAGACCAATATCCTGAAGATTTCCCCAATATTTTCTTATAGTAATTTCATAGTTTCTGTCTCAGATTTAAGTCCTTAATCCATTTTGATTTGGTTTTTGTATACATCGAGAAATAGGGGTCTAGTTTCATTGTTCTGTATATGGATATCCAATTTTCCCAGCGCCATTTACTGAGGAAACTGTCCTTTCTTTAAGTATGTCCTTGAATGCCTTTGTAAAAAACGAATTGACTATAAATGTGTGGATTTAATTCTGGGTTCTCTATTCTGTTCCATTGTTCTATGTGTCTGTTGTTATGCCAATATATTCTCTTTTGTTTACTATAGATTTATAGTATAATTTGAAGTCAGGTAATGCAATGTCTCCAGTTTTATTTATTTTTTTCTTTTTGGTCAGGATGGCTTTAGCTATTCTTGTCTTTTGTGGTTCTGTATGAATTTTAGGATTTCTTCTCTTTTTATTTTTGTGAAGAATGTCCTTGAAATTTAATAGAAATTGCATTGAATCGGTAGATTGATTTGAGTAGTATGGGTATTTTAACAATATTTGAGTCTTCTAATCCATGGACACAAAATATCTTTGCATTTTTATATTTTCTTCAAATTCTTTCATCAATATTTTATAATTTTCATTATAGAGATCTTTCACTTCTTTGGTTAAGTTTATGCCTAGGTATTTTATTTTATTTGTAGCTTTTGTAAATGGGATTACTTTCATGGTTTCTTTAGCTTTGCCTTTCATAGGGAAATTTATATTGATTGTTATAATGTAAAATATCTTCTCTTTTTTCCCATTTAACACATTATTTTATTTCTCCTCATTTTTTCTGTGGTTTCTATTTTCATAGCTTTTATTCTCTGAGATGTTGTAGAAAGCAATTAGCTTATTTTATTATCCTAATAATGTTTATATTAAATTTTTTTCAAATATTCCATGTTATTTTCAGTCTGAATTTTCTATTTCATTGTGAGTATGAATGTGTGTGTGCATATATACATATACATTTTGTGTTGGCCTGTTTATGTTAATATTTGCTTATGTTATAATTAGAAAAGTCTTTTCCCTTAGTCTATTTGTGTTGCTATCACCAAAAAAATTAAATCAGTGGCTTGAAAACAACATAAATTTATTTCACATGGTTTTGGAGCTTGTGAGGAGTCCACAATCGAGGCATTTACAAATTCAGGGTCTGGCAAAGTCCCACTCTCTTGTTCATGGATAGCCAGCTGTCTTCTCATTGTAACCTCACATGGCAGAAGGGACAGAAAGGATCTCTATGGGGTTGTTTTTATTTATATGGGCACTAATCCCATTCATGAGAGTTCCACCCTTATGCTCTAATCAACTCCCAAAGCCACACCACCTAATACCACTACTTTAGGGGTAAGGATTTCAATATATGAATTAAGATGGTGGGGACATGGATTCAAATATTATGACCATAGTATCTGTCCAGTCTATAATTCAGTAAATTGACAGAGTGAGTCAATAGATTCTCCGTCCATTTGCGTGTGTGCGTGTATGTTTCTGTGTGCACGTGTGTGTGTTTTGTTTTTTGTTTGGCTAAATGATATGTGTATATTAAATATGTAGTGTTCCTATTTCAAATCTCATTCGTAGCAAGTTTTGCACAGCATTTTTCTATTCAGTTATGATAGCTTTCCTTCTCCTGCTGGCATGTCCAGGATCTCTTATAGTTTACAGTGATATTATGCATGAAAGTCTGCAACCCTTGATGTAAAATTCTCCCAGGCCTTTTTCTCTCCCTCCTGCTCCTCTAGTAGAGCTCTGTAGGGAAGTATAATATTTCTTCCAGAGTAACTGTGTCAATAGCATATCGCTTTTCTATGTTTTTCCAACTGTCTTCTGCAATGTGAGTTTTCTGACTAGATGCAGGAAAATTAGCTAAATATGGGCATTGGGCATTACACTTTGCCAGTCTTACTGAGCAGCACCTAATATATAGAAATTATTATTTCTCCATGTTTTATATGTGATACAAACTCTTATATTTGAGCCAGCCATATGTGGGAGAGAATGTATAGATTATCATTTTGCTATTTTTATTACAGTATTGTCTGCTTAGAGAAGCAAAACAAATCTATGCCATGTGCTAGACACCAGAAATTCTTACATTCGATTTATCTACCATGAAATTTTAGTTAACGTCTCTTTAGCTTCTGACATTAAGATGCTTTGTGGTGTTAATAATTTTTATTTTGTTTTGTTATAATGCCATTATTATGAGTTTTTATTTGCTTTTAACGTGACAATTCACATCTATTGAAGAGATACTTTTTTGAATCAGAAATAAAGATGTTACTGTAAAAACGATTTTCTACATTATGTGGGGTTTTTTTTTTTTTTTTTTTTTTTTTTTTTTTTTTTTTTTTTTTTTTTTTTTACTTTTTGAGATCTTCTTTTCTACTCTTTGCTGACTTCAGATACCAATTCTTCTCCCAGACTTCCGTGTATGAGTTACAGAAATAAGACTTGAGGACTTCTTATGCTGGAGTGATAACCTCTACATCTCAGAATACCTTTAAAGCAAACACATAGAACAAAACAGACAGACAAAAACACAAAGCAAAAACCAACCAATAAACAAATAGACAAATGTGTATAGGGCTGAGGATATGGAGGTATGATTCTGAGAGACAGTCAGTTTATCTTGACTCTAATCAAGGACTTAATTCTGAGGGGAAAAAAAAAAGTCCTAATAGTTCTCAACTGGTTCAGCTCAATTCATCAGGTGAGAAAATTACATGGGGGTTTGCGGTCAAAATCCTTGGCAGTATGCGCTTGCCTGAATTACACACTTCCCTGAAGAACACTCTGTGTGGATGATGCTTCTCAGGAAACCACAGGGGAAAATAAACAGATGGGCATGATTTCAAATGTTCTAGGATTGATCCTGGCCAGAAGTATGACAACTATCGTAATTCAATCTCTTCCTGAATGTTTTCATATCAAATTGAGCACTGAATTCTCTTCTTTTTCATGTAACCATAGACTGTGTACCATATTAGAGAGAAAGGTATGAAGGTAAATTCTGAACACAGAGGAAAGGATTCTCCATGTGTTTTATATTCAGGTGTCTTATATCTATGCCTTCTGCCAAGGCCGCTTTTTGGTATGGATAACGCTATCAAACAAGAAAGATGGAAAGGATTAATTCATCAATGTCTCCTGTGGGTTTTTAGCTAAAAGACTAACGGAAGGGCCAACCACTGTCATTACCACCATGTGGTTTGATTACAGTGATTAAGTGACTAAGAACAAAAATGTCAAAAGAGAGTAATTGTTGATAGCATAGAAAAGTTTGCATATCTGAATAAGATGCACCCCCCAAAAAAATCCAGTTGCCTCATAAATTGATATACCTATGTTAAATTGTCACTGCCAGCATCATTGTCATTTTATAGTGACATTAAATGTCTATTTACCATAGCTGCAAGAACAATGCATGTAAGTGTAAGGCTCACTAAGACACATAAAAACGTTTGTAGTTTTCCAGTGAGGATACAAATAACAATAGCTCGTATTTGAAAATAGCAGCCTCGGATATCTTTAGCTATTTATATGAAAATGATACAATAGCCTTGTTATACTAGAGATTATAATATTCTAATGCCCACTAATTAACAGATAAATCTATCAATATGTAAAACTCTATGAAAGAAAACATTGTATTAAAAATACTCTGGAGTATCATTTAATAAAATATTTAATCAGACAATTAAGTGTAATCTTCAAGGTTTATGAAGTCTTTTGTCAAAGGAAGTGGGTAGAATACATTGATTTAATTGTTCATTACCTTGATTTATAATCTTTAAATATTTGGAACTCTAGTACGTAAGTCTCAATTTATACTCTTGCTTCAGTCCCGCTCATATAAAGAGCATGGCTAACTTTAAATTTATACTTGTCTGACTCTTCTTAGTTTCATACATGATTGTGGTTTTACGAGGTGGGATGGCTCTGACTGCAAACGCTCCATCCCTCTGCTACTTACCTCTAGTGCCCTCCACCCCCTGTAACTCATGTCCTTTTCCCTTGTTTGTATTTAAAACATTATTTTCAGAAGCTTTTAGATCCTGATGGAGAGAGGGAAACACACATATAAAAAATTCCAATGATATAATTAATGAGCACAAAGTAATATACTTGAATACCATTAGTATACACATATATACATATATTATTATGTATAGTAGTATGTATACATCCTATGATAGCATCTATAGATGTATATGCATGCATGTATGTGTGTATATACATATATATGTAGAGAGAGAGAATTGCATGACAAATAAATGTAGAATAAAAGTTAATTTTCCAGAGCAAATGAAACATGCTGAACTTACAAAATCAGACTGTGTTTTTTACCAAAAAAGTAAATAAAGAGATTAAAATGTTGTCATATTTAGAAATTAACTTGTTGTCTAATCCTCTAAAATCTTCACATGATTTCAAGTGATCAGAAGTTGACTATATATCAATTAGCCACCAAAATTCACAAAGTAATCACTAGTGGTGATTTATAGTGTTGTCAGAAAGATGCAAGGGATAAATATGCCTATAATTTTGTTTCTACCACTTGCAAATATATTTCTATATTTATGGTTTCAAGGGTTGCTGATTACTTACAAGGTTGGCGACAGCAATCTTAGGAAACATAAATCCTAAGTCTCTCAAGGGCAGAACCAAAGCTGCATTACCAGTAATTTCCAATCAGCCCATTTTTCTCCAATTTGCAAAAGAAGTCCAAAATTTATCAGTACTGTATTCCCGCATTAAAGAGGTGATTTCAAGTATAAAATGATAAACAGCAAAGCATATATTTTAGCACAGTGTTAGCAAACATTGAACGACCAATTTGCCTAAATACTCCTATGCTGCAACCCTTTTAAAAGAATCAATTTTAGTAAACTATTAATAGAATAAACATTTCCTGATACATCTTGTAGTAATTGTCTCAGACCTACTATTTGGCTATTTAACCTAAGCAGCATTTTATTTATCTCTCTAATTTGTTCTTTGCCATGCACATTTCTGGATAGCTACAAGTGTCTTTTCTTTCTCTTAGCTATTACCTACATATGGATTCTTCATTCCATATGAATGTCATTCTTCATTACGTTCTGGATATACAGAAATGAAAAGTACATGTAGTATTTCCACACTCATGTCATCCTGAGATCTCCTCAATACATTTCAGAGATCTTTGGCTTTGCACATTATCAACATGTAATGTATTTCACAACACTGTGTCATGTTCCGGGTTCCCCGTGGTAAGATTGCTTTTCTTCTTTTCCTCTGCTTGACAATTTTTTTTTTTCATTCTCCCAGACCCGGTACAAATGTTACCACCCAATCAGGCTCAGTGCCTGCTGCTCAAGATGAAAGCAATACACTGAGACAGCAGGGGTTACAGCAGAGAAAGGGTTTGATATCACAGGTGCCATATGAGGAGATGCAAGAAATTTCTCAAATCCATCTCCCCAGAAATTTGGGAGAAAAGGTCTTTAAAGATAGGTTGGTGGGCAAAAGCCTAGGCAACTGGGTTTGATAATTGGCTGGGTTCAGGAAGGAACCACAGGGGTGTAGAAATTGTCTTCTTTGCTGAGTTGGTACTGGGGGTGGGGGTCGCAATGCCAGTTGAGTCAGTTCCTTGGTATGGGCCACTAGTCTGCGTGGGTCAGCTGTTCCACCAGAATGGAAAGCCTGGAAGATATGTCAAAAACTAGCTTTAGGTTTTACAAGGGTGATATTATCTATGGGAGCAATGAAAAAAATTAAGAATCTTTATGACCATCGGCTATATGACTCCTGAGTAGTAATTACAGGAAAGCAAACAAGGGGGCTGGTTATTATCATTATTTTTAGCTCTGCTTGTGTCTTTGCAGAGTTTTAGGCCCTTACCAGTTCTCACCATGCACCCTTTAATTAATTTGTAAAGTGCAGTTTCACAAATATCTCTTCTTTATAAGACTTCTCTTCCCTGTCAAGGAGATTAGTTTCTCAATCAATTTTAGTAGCATTCACGGCAGAATATGTTCATATGTCTCTTGCCATTGACAAAAGGTGAGGTTCTAGACTAAGTAAGAGAGCAATGCGTTTTTCACTGAGTTTTGCGTCATTAGGTTTGGGATACTTAAGCCATCAGGAAGATACTGTTGACTCTAAGAAAACTGGAGGGATATAAACTTAAACATTTGAGAAAACTCCTAATTTTTTCAGTATGGGAAAGTTTGCTTCCCATAGTTATAATCACTGAACTATAAGGGTTATATTTACTGACAATAAAATTCAAGGGACCACTCTCTAATGTTACAAAAATGAACACATGAGAATTTGTTTCAGTAAAAGTTGTTTTCAGAAAGTACTTTTAGTGAATGTATGTGTGCAAACACATGATTGTTCACCTTTTCAGACCTTTTCAAAACTTCTTATTGGCTTTTTAAGGAATTGAGTGGTCTGTTTAAAGTTTATGCAATCTTCATTTGCCAATGTGCTCCATTTGTCTAACTGTAATAGCTGCCGCCTTAGGTAACATCTGTTCTCTATTAACTCTTCTGAAAGAAATTTTGAAGGGTCATAAGGATCAAAGGTGTGATACACCTAGAGACTTGGCCTAAAAACTTGATCAGTGAATTATGGTGTGACTTTCTATCCTAAGATGCTTTAGGCAGTATGACATGTCTACCACTCAAAGGAAGCTGAGGAGGGGTTTAAATATGATGTAATCATTAACAGCACAGAGTAAAAATTTGAATAATGCCAAGCTCTTACCATTTCAATTTCACTTCTATTATAATGATAATGACTTGTTCAGTTGATAATTATTGCTGTAGTTACTTCTTTTCTTCTTTCCCCATTGAGACAGGGAGCATCAACAAACAAAGCCAAATATGAACACATTAGAACAAGAAACAGAGAAGCTATCCCAAAAATGAAATAGAACACTTTGGCAGGACTGGTACTTTTCAGCTCCTCATAGATCTGAAATATAGTTCCCTGTCGATTCATTGTAATATCAATGATTTGCTCTCCTATTTACAATTTATGCTGGTTATCTATGTAATTTAGTAAATAAATATTGACTAAAGAAAACATGATAAATACATATAAAATAATTCTGGTGCTCAAAATTAAGGTTAACTCTGAACAAAAACATGCACCAATACCAAAACTCTTTTATTATGTGTTTAAAATTTCCGCATTATTTATGATATGCTAACGAAGTAATTATAATCCACCTTTCTAAATACTGGCAACACTGGGCACTTCACTTATGCTTTATCGAATGATTACAATTCATCCCTAGCAGCTGACTTGTTGGGGAGAGTCACTACAGGTGTTTATAAAATGAATTTGCAAAGGCAACTTCCTTTAGGTTTTAAGATCTGAATTCTAAGTGAAAAACAAGAAGAATTATTGTTACTGACAAGTCTTGTTAACTTCAGAGTAGATACAAACATTGAGATGTCTCAGCTCTCTCTAGAGTTCCCTGTGGCAAAATGATACCTAAACCCATCAAGGGTATATGTGAATCAAAGGAAAAGTAAAAAAGTCAGGAAGTCCTGAAGAAATGGTTCATCCCTAAACAATATTTCACTTCCCTATTCAGACATAGCTGAGTCGGTTTGGTATACTTAAGATATTATAACTGGGTTATGAATACATCAGCTAATATAATATAAGCTTTTCACTCTAAATACAGAGACACTGAGGACTAATGGAAAGAGGGGAGAAATGTCAAACTGCGAGATATTCATTTAAATAAATAAATTCATTTAAATAAATTCAATAAGTCATTTAAATAAAAAAATTCATTTAAATAAATAAATCAGATCTTTCACATTTATAAGCTATGTGTTATGTGATCAGACACTATTCTCCCACCAGTGGGCACAGCATCCTAATTTTATGTGAGACTTTAGGGAAATAATATATAATAAACTATTTTAAAACTATAAAGTATGAAGCAACTATAAGTTACCTGAAACTTTGAAAGATTTACTGTTGAATGAAAAAGGGTGGACACAAAAGAATACATAATCTAGGATCCTTGATATGAAATTCAAGAATTAATCTGTGATGAGAGAAGTCAGAATAGTGATACGTAGGTGGAATGGCACGTTTTGTTTCTCCTGGGCTGCTCAATGTTTTAAGATGACTGGTTTAACAGTACCCACTGTTTGTGATCTTCAAGCTTCTCCCAGCCTCAATAATCCTTTGGCACAAGTTTAAAAGGAGTCTCAGAAATCCGAATGCTTCATGCCATTATTCACAGCCTCTACACCACTTTTCACCTTAATACCATCAGCATTTATCTTCTTATTGTCTTTACAGCAATATGGTTTGGGAACCACATGGTCAGTTCTCCCTGCTTACTTCTCATCTCCTGTACTCAAATCTTGATAAAATTTTTCAAAGTCCGCTTTCTAAACAGTCTACTTTCTGATATTTCCCATTCTTTCCTACCTTCTGAAATCTCTTTTCTAATGATTCATCAGCAAAATGCGGCCTATCCTAAACCTCTTCACATTTTTGCTCCAAAAAAAAAAACAGGCTCTCGCCTAGGAATGGATTCCCTGTAGCCCTCTTAAATGGTGTTATATAATAATAATAATAATTTATCTGGTCTTTGTCCTCAGTTCTTGGGACTGAGCTTCTAAACACTTGGAATTTTCCCAAATGAAAGGAATACATTTGTTTTTCATGACGGGCTTCTGTAACTATGCCTGAGTTTATCCTAGGAATATCACTCATGGTAGATTCCTCAAAAGTTTTAGGATAGGAGTGGTCATGCCAGAAAGTCTAACCACATGATAAGAGCATTGAGGCTTTGAGCCAGGTGATACCAGCCCAACCTCCAAAGTGAAAAAGGAAACTAGAGATTGAGTTCAATTATGAGGCCAAAGATTCAACTAATCATGCCTATGTAAAGAAACTTTCATAAAACGCTGAATATCAGAGCTCAGTTAAGCTTCCTGGTCGATAAACACATTAATGTGCCAGGAGGGTGATGCATCCTAATTTCACTGATTCCACTGAAAGGACACAGATGACCTGCATCTGGGACCCTCCAAGACCTTGCCCCATGCGTACCCTCTTTTGTATTCTTATAATAAAACCATAATATAAATATCGCTGTCATGAGTTCCGTGAGTTGTTCTAGTGAATTATCAAACACCCAAATTTGTAGTCATTTGTCTTATGTGTGGGTGGCCTGGGAAGTCCCAAACTTGTAGCTTGTGACCAAAGTGAAGAAGAGCCTTGTAAGGGATTGTGCCTACCCTTAACCTGTGAAATACATGCTAACTCTGGAAGTTAGTGACAGAATTATATTGCAAATGCTGACAGTTTTCATGAACCTGCACCTGCAGGTGAGATAGGTGTTGTATGTGTCTCTCTTTTCCCATTCAAGACAATCTTTGGTACCTGCACCATCACAAGTAGATCTTAGCTATAATAATGCAAGTATCAACATTATAAGTATCAGGATCCCTTACTACCACCAGGATCTAGAAATCCTTAGCTTACTCACCGTTGTTTCTTAGAGATTTTTAGCTCCTAGTTAACTCCCACTCTCCCCAATACATATTTTGATTATTTCAATACATGCGTTGTTGATTTTTGCATGTTCTGATCTTCCAATTCATTGACAGCTCTCCTCCAATAATACTGTTACACTACAGCTCCTCACCCCAGACATTCAGCAGAATGGTTATTTCTTAGACCCTGTCATTACCAATAACTTAAGCCCTCCATAATCTCAGATTTATGTACCCAACTCAATGCACTGTGTAACTACCATTGTGTATCTCTCTAGTGTACTTCATTTGGTACCCGAACTTCAATAAGCCTTCATTAATTCACCACTAAGACATGCAACACTGATCAGAAATATTTCTATATTTCCTAGTGTGTTCACACTTCCATTCTCACTTCAACACCTCTTGCCTCATCCACATTCTTAATGAGCTTTTTATTTTACCAAAAAAAAAAAAAAAAGGAAAAGCTAAGCAAGTATCTCTGTTTTAAGATTATGAAAGTGAAACATGGAAAAGTTGAATAAGCTTCCCATTATAAACAGAATTTGAATTCAAGGTCAGTGTCCTTAATATTAGGATATTAAGTATGAAATGTCTGATTGCTTGTAAGTGCTAAATTTGACAGGTGATATCTCTGACATTTCATTTTGACACTTCTTGTCTTATTTTTATCATTAAGGTACATCCTCAGTCTTTCAAACATACATCTTGGCTCATGATTATCTTTCAAAATTTTTTTAAAGCAATTTTTGTGAAACAAGGAATAAGTCAAAAATTGGTGTTATTTTCAAATATGACTTCCGTCGTGGAACCAATGTAGCCACATTGGGAAGGATGTGGCTAATGAATACACAGTATTTTGATGGTTTGAGAAGTTCTGTTCTGGTGATTTTAATCTTTAAAATGAGCCATGTGGGCAACCCAAAACCAAGGTGGATAATGATGAGCTGAAAGCTGTAGTGGAAGCAAATCCATCTCAACCTATGTGTGAAAATTAGCAGCAAGTTTTGATATTACTATCCCAATAATACTGGTCTATTTAAAACAAATCAGCAATGTGAAGAAGCTGGATGGATGGGTTCCACATGAATCAAATGAGCATCAGTAGAGAAATCATCTGGAAGCTTGTCTTTCTTTGCTGTCACGACATAAAGCCAACAATTTTGACACTATATTGTTATATATGATGAAAAATGGATTCTTCTTGGCGATTGCAAGTGTTTGGCACAATGGTTGCATAAAGACAAAGTGCTGAAACACAGTCCAAAACCAAATATTCACCAAAAATCTCATGGTGTTTGTTTGGTGGTCCAGTGCTGGTATTATCTGCTTCATGAAACCTGTTCAATCAGTAACAGTGGATGTCTACTGCAACAAATTGGATGAAATAACGAGGATGCTTGCAACGAAGCAGCCGGGATTGGTCAATAGACACAGGCCAATCCTCTTGAAAGACAATGCTCAACAATTTGTCGCACAAACAACCCTGCTCAAACTTCAGCAGCTGGACTTGGAAACTCTCTGTCATCCACTGTATTTAATAGACCTTGCACCAACTACTACCACTTCTCCCAGGCTTTGGAGCATTTCTTACAAGGAAAAATATTCAATTCTCAACAGATTCATCACCACTTGCTCTCCAGGCTTCCTCGCTGCTGGCATAAACTAGCTACTGTTAAGATGGCAAAACTGTGTTGATAGTTTAGGTGCAAAATTGATTAACTGTACTGCTTCTTGTTTGAGATATAATAAAATAAACTTTTGATTTGAAATCGGACATTTCATATTGAATGACCTAAATATTTCCATTAGCCAGCTGTAGCCACAATCATGCTGCACAACAAATTACCCCTAAATTCAGTGGCTTATATGTTAAAATAGTAGTATTTTAATGTTCCTAAATATCAAAGAACATTAAATTGTTCCAATTAAGTTAGTCTAGGGGGCTTGGCTTGGTAATTGTGCTTCATGATGGGCTTGTATCTAGGCTGCTTCTTTGGTTCAATTTTGCTCTACTTGTGTTTGTTCTAGGTCCTGGGTTTTACTTCTGGAGTGAGATATGGGTTTTCTTTAGAGGTAGGAATAATGACCATTTTTTAAATGACAAATCTCAGGAATGAAGGAATTTCTCAATTTTTTTCCTTGTCTCAAAATTCTGATACATAACCTAGCAGTTGTCTGTGGATATAATTATAATTGACTTATCAGATGTGAGCATTCTGGGCGTTTCACACTGACACTATAGGCCCATCGCAAAAAGAAAAAGAAAAAAACATTGACAGACTTTTTGCACACTTTCAGAATTGCACCTCTGCACCTACTGTTTCCACAAATGTTGTTCAAAAGATCGAAAAAGCTGATTTCATGAAAAGTGATTTATTTTTCCTCTCTGTCATGCACAGAGGTGGTAAATGGTGGTAGGAAAATAAACTGATTACCAATTCTTTATGGTGGAGCATGAGTTAACTTTTTATGGCACGACTTGAGTTTTTCCACACTGAAAAGCCAGCAAGTAATATTCCGCCAAGTCCTTCCAGGCAACACATCACACAAAACCATGTCCAGAAGTCCTTATAAAATGTACTTCCTCCTTTCCCTTGGCCTCTGTCTTGGGATTAGCAGATAATGAGTACAGCAAAGTAGGTCACACAGTCCTGACCTTGTGAGATATAGCTCATAATACTGAAATGTCATGGCTGGGAAAAAAATGGGGATCATCATTTTCTCATCCTGACATTTTTCCACATCATAACTCACAGGTACTTCATTAAAGATCGAAAATGAAATAGAGTAATAAGACTATATTGACAGCCATAGTAAATAAAATTAAAATCTATGTAATATATTTGAGGTTGGGTCCTGACATTAAAGTTTGGGATTTGATATTAGGTTACATAGATATTCATCATGAAGAAATTTAAAATGTACGGTAACCACACACAGAGGAATAAAAAAGTAAAGAAAATGTTTGCAGTCTGGGATGTTATTAACTAAGGTAGTTTTGGTAGTGGGAAGCACCTCCTTTCCCTAATCTCCATAGGGTTAATTGTAGATTTCAAGTGAGACATAAATATATATATATACATATATATATATATATATATATATATATATATATATATATATAAAGATATATGACCCAGGTAAGGAGAACCTACCAAATTAAGAAGAATTGAAACCATTCATCAGAACGAAACATTTTTTTTTTTAATTTTTCAAGGGACAGCATTAACAAATTATTTTTTTCAAATAGAACACTAACAAAAAGAATTATCTCTTTTTCTTCTATGCTATTATGCTTTATAAATGTTTTCTATTCCTTTTATCCCTGTTAACAACCCACTACACCTCATTCTGACGTTCTTCAATAAAGTCTAAAGAAGTCCATAGGCTGGGTAACTTTCCTGTCTCCATCCTCAGTTCTGTGGTTCCCTACCTAGTATTCAGTAGCGTCAAAGTAACCTGAGGGACATGAGGCAAAGTTTGGTTATATTTTTGCCCTTACAGCTCACTGCAACATTTTTTGTTTTTCATAGAGCTTCTTTACTTGATGGATATGACTTGACACAAGCAAGACGTGGAAGGGAATTTGGGAATTTTCCTAAAGAAGTTATTGACTGAAAAAGAAATTGAAGATGTATTTATGTTGTCATAAATGAAGGTTATGAGACGATAACTGTTCTGAAGCTGCCAAGATAGCTTTTTCTCATCAGAAATTTTATATTCACATTTGGAAAATATGAAAATTGAAAATGCATAGTATTTGTTGAGGCATATAATCAGAATATTTTGAATACATGAACAATTTTGAAATTCTATGTATCAAATATTTTCCATAATTTACAAATAATTGAATGTTTATTTGACTACATACAATTTCTGGTTCAAAGACATACATCCCTGTTCATTTACATAAAATAGTGAAATTTCTAGAAATTTCCCAACTCAATTCAACGAACACTTAGACATTGTTTTTAAATAGCTAGGCGCTTGCCTATGCATTTTTCTGTATCATTTATTTTCTTTTTTTCCTATTAGCTCAAACATGCTCAGGAGCACACATACAACATACCATGAGCTTGATTAACAGTCTGCCTGTGTTAAACTCCAACCAGATTACTCAGAAATGAGAGACAGAGAGACTAATAAAAAAATACCCTCATGGTTATTTTGGCCAAGTGAAGCCATATGAAACATTTACCTACCAAGAGAAAATTGCAAAATGATAATAAAGTACATTTCCCCTAACACTCACTAGAAATGCTGCCCTACTTAATGGAGAAGTAGGGTTGTATTCAGGACAGAAATTGCTAGAAAGGTAGTATATTTTTTTCCTCCTTTCTTCACTCCTTATCTTTTTTTCCCCTTTACTTTTCTCTCTTTCCCTCTCACTCCCCCATCTGCCTACCTATTTATTTACAGAAATCTCCCTGTTAATGAAAAAAGCTAAAGGCTATGAATTTCAATTATTGTATTATTTTTCTTTCACTTATGATGGGCAATAACAGAAAAGAATCAGAAAAGTTTTTACTAATTTTATGTTCACATGTAAGTTATATTTTCATGCAGTGATGTATAACATTAACAACATAATAGCACTGATATTCTAATTTCAGGATTATAAAATGTTTCTAAAATTAAAAAATAATACAGGTAATAGTAATGGTAGTTAACTTTATTCAGCAATGTGCTAAGTGATATGTGTGCATTATCTATTTTAATGTACAAAAAAATGTTTGTAATAACTGCTATTTTTTTATTACAAATGAGAATATGGAGGCTTAGAGATGTTGTTGTCCAATGCCAGACAGCTAGAAAATATCAGATCTGGTGTAGAAACCTAAGAACCTATTTCAAAGCACTTTCTCAGCACGTATACACATACTACCCTTCATGTATTACAGTAAATGAATTTGGTGAGGAGTATTCCAAAAGCAATGTCCAAGATGTGTCTCACTGATCTTCATGATAATGTTTTCTTAAATGCAGAAACATTCAAAATGATGATTGGTGTTACAGTTTAAGATACTTCTTTCCAATTAAATTCCTTTTAAAGCAATCAAGTGGAAATCATTCCTATTTTAAAAATCTGTCATCACAACAACACACTAATTTGTTATTGTTGAGTTTTGTATTGGAAATAATTGAAAGTGATGTCTATTTTGTTGGTCAGAACATATAATTGAAGTAAGTGTACCAAAAATATTGAAGACCATAATTATACAAGCCAAGGAGTACAAGGATTTTGAAAATTGCCAAAGATGTTCCACAATCGATGTCGATCATTTTCTGTCAGATTCCTCAGTGGCAGCTCACTCGTCTTCTCACCAATGGGATCACTTTAGCCATGTCTGAAATTCCTGTTCTTATTTTTTCCCCCGACCTGGTTCCCAACTTAGTTCTAAAATGTTAACGTTTTACCATACTTGACACATTTCTACAACTTCATGAAATACTTACAACTATCACTAAAACTCCATCATTTCTCCATTCTATGCCTCTTCCTCCCAACCTAGAGGTAAACAATCTTAAGATTAGCATGAATGTGTATTTTCAATATATTTTGATACATGTATGTGTGAGGTCATGTTTTCCTGGATGTTCTTGATGCTTGCGGATGTTTGCTGATGTCTGGGTATTAAAGAGTTAGATATTTCTTTTAATCTTCACAATCCGAGCTTGTTTGAACTTGTCCTTCTTGAGAAGGCTTTCTATGTATTCAAAGGGAATTGAGTGTTATGATCTAAGTCTTTGGTCACTGCAGCCATATCAGCACAATCAGACGCCCCAAGTCCAGTAACACTGAGACTCTTGCACACTCCTGATGGTACTGTCTTCGTGGACTGGGGTAAGATATGAGAGAATTCCCTGGATTACCAGGTAAAGTCTCTCATTCTCTTCCCTCACTTCCCCCCAAACAGAAAGAGTCTCACTCTTCATGCTGGGCTGCCCGGAGTTGGGACAGGAGTGACATAAGCTCTCCCTCATAGCCAAAGCAGCTGGGACTATGCCGGGTTGCAGTTGCTGTTATCTATCTATCTATCTATCTCCTATCTATCTATCTATCTATCTATCTATCTATCTATCTATCTCTATATATACCATCTATCTATCTATCTATATCTATCTATATATGTACCATCTATCTATATCTATATCTACCATCTATCTATATGTATCTATCTATATCTGTATCTATATCTATCTACCATCTATCTATATGTATCTATCTATATCTGTATCTATATCTACCATCTATCTATATCTATATCTATATCTATCTATCTATCTATCTATCTATCTATCTATATATATATATATATCTCCTAGTGGTCCTCCTTCTTGGGTTGGATCCCAACTGACACATAAGCCAGTAAAGGAGATACTAAATATAAATTGAAAATACTAAATATAAATCAAAATACTTAAAAAAAAGAAGAAGAAGAATAGAAAGAAAGAAAAACAAACTAGCAAAACAAAACAAAACAAAAAAATTGTAAGCTGAGAGATCCAAGGATGGAATGAGGCCTGTAACAAATCTAACTACCTTACAAATGTATGTATAGTCTCACTGAGGGGGCGGTGAGGAACTGACCTAAGTAACTTTAGGAATCAGTGATTTTAGCGGTTACTGTAAACTAAAACAACAACAAAAAGACTGTACATAAACACTGTAGCCCAGTTAGTAATTTTATTTCTCGCAGAGGTACAAGTTAACTATTCTGAAACTACTTTTCATATGTACTACACTTGAACAAATAAATAGATATATTTCAGATAATAGGAGCCAACCGTCTCGCTGACATAAATGAAAGTTACAAATCAGCAAAGGAGGATGCTAGAATGAACCCTGTTGTACTAGGTTTAGAAAAGACATTATGAACTCATACATATATTAACACTTATATATAGATAAGGTAATAATTATAGATCTGATTATATACATGTTAGAATAAACATAGACATAGATTAGTATAAATACACACATTCAACTTATTGAAATTTCAGAATAATACAGGGTTTTATTCATATAATGATTCACAAAACAGAAAGCTATGGGCATGTTTTCCTCATACTGTAGATATGTGTTCTTGTTTCTTTGATACTATAGAGATAATTCCCTTGGGTAAAAAAAATGTAAATATGTAATTCTTCTAAAGGACTCGTATAAATATTTCTTTAGGTTAAATGTATGGCTCGCGAAACATCTATTCAATTTAAAAGTAGCTATATATCCACCCTTTGAGGTATAGAGTTTTTATAACAGATCACTCTAACATGCTATTATCATGTAAAATATATGATTATTATATCACAGGAAATGTATATTGATTCTGTAGAAAAAAATTTGTAGTTGAAATTTATATGTCTGGACTCAATACAGGTTCCACAATTATTTGAGGATTTTAAATCATTTTATCAGTTAGGCAGTTTCCTCATCTTTCAATTTGAAATAAAATGCCAATCACATGGGGTTATTGTTAGGATTCTATAACATTATCTATGTGGATAATGTTACAGGATATAGTCTTAAGGATATATGTTCTAATGCAGCCATTGTTCTAATACCATGTTCTCACTTTGTTAATATTTTTTAGCATTATTTTTAATTAGGGTATGTACATTGTTTTTTCAGATATAATGCCCTTGCACACCTAATAGACTATAGTATGATGTAAGTATAACTTTTATATGTACTGGAGAACCAAAAAATCTGTGACTCACTTTATTGCAGTGATCTGGAATCCAACCCTCAGTATCGCTGAGATATGCCTGTAATTGCATCTTTAGGGAGGTAAATGAACCAAGGCACTTAGCCAGATATCCTAGCTATTTAGGAATCCTTGGTATGTTATTCCAGCCTATGTATAAAATATCTTTTTTTTACTGGGAATTATATATTTCAGAAATTCAATCTGATTCTGTTCAACCAAAAGCAACCATGTTAGAAAAAACAAAATACATATGGCATTATCGCAGTGTAAATGTTGAAATATTCTATTCGCTTTATTTCTCATAAAAGACTATATGAAAAATCAGATAATGTGGCTTTCCTAACAAAGATCTCAACTACAATCACCCAGTCATTTCTCTGCGTTTAATTAAAATCCAAGTTCTTAATTTAGGGATGTACAACAGCACTTTAATTCTCTTTTAGTAGTTGGATACCTGCCTTAAATACTCTTGCACCACCTGCAGCCATTGCTGGTTAAACCCCTCAATGTAAGCAGAAACTGAAACTTTAACTTTTCACTCTTCTCACCTCCACCAGCTATTGCCTCATCTTTGCTCCAAGGCTTTTCAAATGAACTTATGTGGATGGCTGGGAGAATCGGGCAACCTGGAAGTGCAAGTGTTAGAACCCCCTAGAGCAACTCTTAACCACTGAGAGATGGCTGGTAGTGGGAAAACGTTCACCACTTTATTCCTTTCAGTGGATAACTAATTTTTTTTCTATGCAGCCACCAAGAGGGTTCCAGGAGGATCTAGTCAAATGCCCACAGTGGACATCACCTTTATTCTATGGCCTTGTATTGGTTTTACCTCCTTGCCTCTTTTATATTTATAATGCATTTTCCTTGGGGTCATGTCCCAAAATAAATACCTGCATACTAGCTCTGGTCTCAGACTCTGCTTTCTGGCTCAAAAACAAACTAAGACATTGGGCTTAACGTTTCTTTCTTTTTTAAAAAACAAAATATGATTATATATTTTATGAAGTAATTTAATATGCCAAATATACACAAATCATTTTAATTTTGCCTGCAGTCATCTGTCCATTCTATACTTTTAGAATTTAATTATTTCTAGTCTTACAGGGCAGTAAATTGATCATTAGTTCATATGAAGTATGATTTCAGTAATGCTAGCCTGAAAATAAATGGAGGTTTTATTTTTTTCCCTGTCAGTAGAATAAAAGATATGAAATATAGCTAACGTTCATGATAAATAAGGACTGAGTACATGAGAACAGAATTTTTTTAAACAGAAGCAGGATTAAGATAGAGAAGAAAAGCAACTATAGATCTCAACATTTCTCGTTAAGAAATAGTGGCAAATTCACATTTATAATTTTATGTGGTTTGATAACTGATTTTAGGTGCTTTTCATATTTCTGTGCCTCAATCTTCAGGATTTTCCTTTTATTTATTATTTTACTTCTGTGCTTTATACAAATCTTTGGTGTAAAAAGATAAAATTTTATATCGTTCATTGCTTTTTGGTTTCAAAAATAAAAACTCTGAAGTGTGTATAATATAATCTATAACATATCCCTGTAAGCATAAAGGATTCCTTGGTGATATATATTTAGATTTATGGGTTCTAACATTTGAAATCCACAGTGATGTGATTTTTCTGAAATATAAGTATTCACTGAAATAATGAAATAGTGAAAAAATCAAAAGCGATATAAAAGCAAAAGAATCATCAGAGAATATTGAACATAAAAATACACTTTTAAAGCAGACTATTTGATTTACATTTGTTAGCTGGTAAACTTTAAATGTGTGAGGTGGTAGACCCTTTCCTAAAAAGCACTGTGATCATTAAAAGTTTATTATGAGCTAGTACATTTTTGCTGCATCTAAAACTCAATTCAAATATTGAGTGTCTTCCTTCTGATATTGTACCCAGAATGACAAAGTGAGTTTCATTCAGTACTGATGCATTATATGCCCCGTACATCAAAGTAGACTAAAAGTCTAGCTTCATAGTTAACAAATGATCTTAACATACCAGGACTTATCTATCCACTCACATCTGATCATCCATGTGCATATTTGTAAATTTTGAACATTTAAAATGGTCAGATTAACATTTGTTCTAGGACAGATTTATTCATGAAGTCCTTTCCCCTTACCTGTTATAATTCCTAGTAACATTCAACAACTATTTGTTGATGAATGGATGAATGAAAGAGCAAGTGAGGTAAAGCTGAGTTCTCGAATATTTTCCTTTGTTTTTTCTTCAGGTGTGCCTGAGTTGAATAACTTAGTTTAACTTATTTTTTCCAATATCATTTGCTTCAGCCACAGTCATATGATGGCTTACAAACATAACATGAGCTAATGGATAATTTCAATTTAATTTGAATCATTCACAATGATTCCCAAATATTCAAAGGATTGCTTATTTTTTGCAATCTAGTTTTAATGGATGGACTTGTTAGTAAACATATACTTGGTAGACAATATAATGTCATGGCTCTTATTTCAAGAATGATGCTACAAACTTATACGGGCAAAAATGTCATTGCCTTTTAGATTAAGGTGCAATTCCAAGCAGTCTCTACCCTTCCCCAAATGAAGGGTATACAAAATTAAAATGAGTCTAACTGAATACAGTCTGAGATGGCTCCAACAAGTAAAAGTCAGCCTAGTTGAAGCAGCTAGTTTGGGACTGCCAATACTATTGATATTCTAGTCCATGTTTCAGGACAAATGGAAATGGTCTGATGCCAAACTCTCCACACTTTACGTTTTAATAACAAAAATATTCAAAAAGTAATCTTGATATTTGACAAGCAAATGAAAATATTTACAAATTTTCCATGTAACTATTTGAAAAGTAACTTAAATATTTTCTTCCAGCAAAATTTCCTCCATTCCATTTTTTCTTGACAATATATACTCATGCACTCCTTCTCCATGAAGTCATTTTTAGCTCATTACTCTTTTTTAGTCATACAAAATTATTGATTTTTCTAATGCAAATGCAAGATAGCCAGAAAAGTAAAAAATATTATAAATATAATTTAAATTAGCATTTTATATTTTCTCAATTTCCAGTATATTCATTTTCATATTTAATCTACTACTAAATGTATTGTGTTTCCCCTAAATAAAATTATTAAAGTTTTTCAAGAAACCTAAAGGAGTTTTATATATGTCAAGTAAAATAATGATAATCACTATCAATGGATTATTTTTCACTTTTAAAAGAAAAATATTATTAATACATAGTTGTATTATAAATAAAAATTCAATTTTATCATAGGAGCTTCAGGAGGGAAAATGTCACGTTAGGTTCATTTTAGTAACATTTCTACATTGTATGTCTTTTAACTTGCAATTTATCTTATTTACATGCTCATATGTTAGAAAATGTGTAAAAGTAAAGGAAAAGAAAACTCAGGAAAAAAATCACCTCTAATCCCAACACAGAGATTACTTTTAGAATATTTTTTAATATCTTGAATATTTCTTTGCAAGGTAAAACTAAGTCTATATATGATATGTGGCAAAAATCCAAGCACTTGAATAAAAAACTATCTTTTTTCAAAAAAATATTTTCTTCAAAAGCAAATTTCAGATGAACATTGTCCCCAGTTAACAAATCATTGATGAGCAGGATGATACATAAGAATTGTTTGAAGAATATGCAGCTGTTATAGACCTATTAATTGGAAAATACAATGAAAGTTTCACTGACTTTGAGAATCATGACATCACACTCAACTTAGCATTTCAGCCTCACCTGGTTGATATTACCAAGACACCCAAAGAACTACAAATGGAATTGATTGAGCTCTCAATAGATGGCATTTTAGTGTCATTGTTTAATATTAAGAAAGATCCAATTGAAACATGGAAAAATGCCCACACCTTCAGGAACATGCCCAAAAAATGCTATCTTGCTTTTCAACTACTTATTGCAAATCTGCATTCTCTTACCCAACCCAAATCAAGATGTCCTTAAGGTCATAAATGATGACATCCATCTAAAGGATCAGCTGAAACTGCAGACCTCCATGCTGAAATCAAATATTCAAATGCTTTCCAACAAAAAATAGAGACAAAAAAGTTACTTAACTTTAAAATTAATAAATAGTTTTCATTTTTTGAAATTATTAAGTACATAAAATATTTTTACAAAATAATGTACATTTCTATGTATATCTAATTGAAGTTTCTTCAATGTTGCCTTATTTCATTACAGTTAAATTAATGTGGACTTCCAACATGGAAATTTCCCCAATCCTGTCCAAGACCTTCACATTCACCCTCCACTCACTCCCTGACTCATCTGGGGCAACATCCAGTCCTGCAAGCTCCATTCATGGTAAGTTTTCTATACAGGTGTACCATTTTTATCTTTTATACCATATTTTTACTGTACCTTTTTTCTATGCTTAGGTATGTTTAGATACATAAGTACAAATACAATTGCCTACACTATTTAGTTCAATAATATGCTGTACAGTTTTGTAGCCTGGGAGCAATAGGCTATACCATACAGCCTATGTGTGTAGTAAGCTATACCTTGTGTGTTTGTGTAAATCCACTCTATGATGTTCATACAAGGATGAAACCACCTACTGACACATTTCGTAGAAGATATCCCTGTCGTTATGAGATATGTGACTGCATAAGAGGTAAACCAGAGAAAGCCCCAACTCCTCCAACTGTCCCATTTTCCCCGTGGCATGGCACCCGTAGAAGGTCAGGTGGACCAGCACAAACTTGAGGAATCATTTTATTGTAGAGGGACCCTCCCAACCCAAAAGCTCCTGTAGCTTTATAGACCTGAGTAGGGGCTGGAGTAAGCAAGAGGGTACTTGGAGTCATAAAGTACTGAGTGAATTAGACCATCATAACTTATTCATCTTGTAAATGAAAGTTTGTATCTAAACATTCTCAGCAACAACAACAAGAAACGGTAACTATGTGAGGTGATTGTTATGTTAATTAACTTGATTGTGTTAATCATTTCACGATCAAATCATCACATTGTATATTTTAAAAATACACAGTTTTATTTTTCAATTATACATCTGTAAAACTGGAAAAGAATTTAAAGCCATTTAAATTGAGTACTGAGTCATAGCGAAGAAAACTGTCTTCAAACTTCCCATCTTCACTGAGAAAAGGCTCTGGGAAAGGCGCCCAGTAAAGAGCCCTCCAAACAGAGGAAGCTGGGTTAGGAATGTGTAAGAGCATGGTGGGCCAGGGCCCTGAAACCTTGACTGCAACTCCCCTCGGAGACGGTGATGCATGGCTGTGCCCCAAGTCTCCTGTGCGGAGGGAATGTTTCCTGACATGCCTGCCAGGTAAGATCTTTTTAATTGCCTGTGCTTGGATCTGAAAAATCATGCATAGGTGTGTGTATTTCAGCCAGGAGCCACTTCTCACCATTTAAATTCATCTCTCACTTCAATCTTCCTCATACTATAGACATCTGTAAAGCTCTGTACATTTATGCTCTCATGTTTTTTCAATTATTTTTGGTATATTTATCCCTTCCTTCAAATCGTAGTTTGGATACCAGCCTATCTAGTAATCTTACCCAACCTACTAAGATTTTCCTTTAGCATTTCGAGCTGCATCAGCTACCATCATTCTCAATTTTGGGTACACATCAAAAATTTCTTGTGATTATTTGTTTCCTAGAACTAATGTTAAATTTATGTATTATTTCAAGTTTAGTGCTCTCTAAATTTTCTGCTATACACATGCATACTTGAAGACAAAACACATTTTTTAAAAGTGGGCTATAGAATTTCTCCAAATAAAGGAAAATTATCTGTAACAAAGAGTTATTTTTCTATCCTCTTGTTAAACAGATCTGTGACACAAGCATTCATTTTGGAGCAGTTATGATCTTTAGAAAATTACTTCTTATATTGAACAAATATCAACTGTACTTTCAACTCTTAGTACTTGTTCAATTTTTTATGGTCTTACCTTCTTTTTTGTTGTTTGTTTCACATAATGGGCATTCAGTTATTTGAAAACAGGTTATCAGTGTACCTAATAAGTATTTTCTCCTTCTTTAGCTATTCTTAAAATGTGAATGGTTTTTAGATCTTTTCTTACTCCAAACATTATCATTTTGATGGGCGTCTATCTCTAAATATTCCTATAAAGTGTAATCCTGTGAACGAACAAAATAAAATGGATGTAATCTTAGTTTAACACACTGTAGCTATATTAACCCGCATGATCCTGTCACTATAAATCTTGTCTCAATTTATTGTATAGTCCTATAAATTACATTCCAAATATCTCAAAAATTCACATATGTGTTAATAGCTTCTTTCCCTTTAACATTAGAGGTAAGTGAACTATTGAAATGTGTGTGCATATTTGAAGATATAAACTAAAATTTTTCCTTTATCATTTTCAGTAAATCCTTGGGCACTAAATTTTTATCTCCTCTACTTACATTTCCCTACTAATATTTACCCTTTATCTCAGATATAACTCTGTGATATTATCAGTAAAGCATATCCTATGTACAGGGTTCATAGGCATCTATTGGTACTAGGCTCTACTGAATTGAATGCAGCCAGAAGCAAAAGAAAGTCATATTCCAGGAGCTTAAAGTCTTCTGTTACACAATTCTCAAAGGATTCTAATATGTTCCCAGTGGGTGTGCTTATGCTATGAACTGTCTCTAATAAAAATTATTTTCTGAAATAACTATTTTTAACCTGATCTTTTTAAAACTTCATTCTGAAAGACTGTGTCTCTAATTTTATGATGGCATTCACTTGAAAATGGAATTTACTTTACAAATTTTTTGGTTAAATAAATTTTGATGGAATCTAATACAGAGAGAGAAATTGATACTACATATGTGTTTGTATATATACATATTTTTTCAATACCATTCAGTCCTCTCCAGTCTATCAGAGATCATATTAAAATCAATTTTGTCATTTCCAAGTATGATTTAACAATCTAACATGTCAAAAATATTTTATTAAAATATTTGTGGTTCATCTCTAACAAAATTGCACCTAATGATTGAAGTCATTTAGCTTGCAAAAGAGTTGTACAATCATTTGCAAAATGATTTAAGAAGAAACAATAAGCCTCTTGATTGAGACATTTAAGTGATATATATTTACTCTTAAGCAAGGATATGTAATTCAATGTATAATTTATATCTCTTTTATTTTTATTTTATTTATTTTTTAATTTTTTTTATTTCAGCATATTACGGGGGTACAAATGTTTAGGTTACATATATTGACTTTGCCCCACCCGAGTCAGAGCTTCAAGTGTGTCCATCCCCCTGTCAGTGTGTACCACACCCATTAGGTATGAATATACCCATCCCCTCTTCCCCACTGTCAGACACCTGACGAATGTTACTACTATATGTGCACTTAAGTGTTGATCAGTTAATACCAGTTTGATGGTGAGTACATGTGGTGCTTGTTTTTCCATTCTTGTGATGCTTCACTTAGTAGAATGGGCTCCAACTCTATTCAGGATAATACGATAGGTGTTATATCACCATTGTTTTTTGTGGCTGAGTAGAACTCCATGGTATACGAAATCCACTCATGTATTGATGGGCATTTGGGTTGTTTCCACATCTTTGCAATTGTGAATTGTGCTGCTATAAACATTCGAGGACAGATGTCTTTTTTATAGAATGTCTTTTTTTCCCCCTTTGGGTAGATGCCTAGTAATGGGATTGCTGGATCAAATGGTAGTTCTACTTGTAGCTCTTTGAGGTATCTCCATATTACTTTCTACAGAGGTCATACTAGTTTGCAGTCCCACCAGAAGCATATGAGTGTTCCTATCTCTCCGCATCCACGCCAACATTTATTGTTGTGGGACTTTTTGATAAAGGCCATTCTCTCTGGAGATAAGTGATATCTCATTGTGGTTTTGATTTGCATTTCCCTAATGATTAGAGATGATAGCAGAGGATGTAAACAGGTGGAAAACCATACCATGCTCATGGGGCAGCAGAATCAACATTGTTAAAACGTCTATACTACACAAAGTGATCTACGGATTCAATGCAATCCCTATTAAAATACCAACGTTATTCTAAACTTGGCATTTAAAATATGAGTAAATAGAATTTAAATTATCTTCTCTAAATAGAAGTAATGCCACTTTTGCATTTAATTATTTTAGAAAGTATTTATATCAGTTCAGAAAAATTCTTATAAACTCTTTGAAAAGCAAGAAACACAGAAGGAGGAAAAATTAGCTTTTCAGATTTTAGCAATAAACACTAAAACAGATACGAACAAAGAGAATCTCTTTCCTATAGAGCATCTCTGTAAGTCAGAGGACATGTATTTAAATCCT
>RJWJ010023349.1:0-25943 GCA_004363605.1 Indri indri
CTGTCTGTGTCTGAGATGCCCACAGGTCTGTGTCACCCACCCAGAGCAGCTCAGCCTCCCTGGAGGTGTTTACAGGCCCAGCCGGCCCCTCACCTCCTGGTTGCTTCAACGTGTTTGATGTCAGAGCTGGTGCCAAGGTTATAAAAGGGAAATGATGGCTTTGATGCCCCATCCGCCACCTCCCTCCTCCTTCTCGTTCTGGTTTACTGACTCTCACAGGTCGGGGCTGCGCCAGGCCCAGCCATTAGGCACCCCCGCCCCCATGCTCTTTTCCTGTAGAACATGCATCTGTTTTTGGGGCAGTCTCATTTCCTTCTGCTAGTCTGTGAGCAACTTTCACACAGGGACCAGGGCTCATGGTCATAAAGTCTAGGAAACGAAAGCCAGGAAGCTAGAGACGGTGAGGTCCAACATCTGCCTCTTTGCACAGATGAGGCTGTTGAGGCCAAGTGTGGTTAATGACCTGCCCACAGTCACCCAGCCAGCTAGGAGCAGAGCCAGATTCCTCCTGTGGTGCTTTGCCTCTTTGGGATCCCTGTTAATGTGGGCAGGGCAGGTCCGATGGGTTAACGTGTGTGCGTATGTGAGAAGCTGTGTTCGTGCGCACGTACCTGTGTGTGTACGTGTGTATGTGTAGGTGCACATGGGCCACCGTCACCCCCCACATCAAGGCTCCAAGTTCATGTTGTTAGCTGCTTGGCTGGCCTCTCAGGGCAGGACTACCCCAGGGCTTCTCCCCACCTGCAGCACCAATCTTTGACCTGTCCCTGGCAGGGAGGAGCTGTACTTGGGAAGCCCCAGGGACAGGAAGGTGGTGTTCAGGCCTACTAATGCCCCCTTCCTAAATGAGTGTGTGGTTTCCGCTCCCTGCTGCCCAGCTGTGTGGCTTTTCCACACTTCAGATTTTTCACCTGTAAAATGGGTTTAATTACAACACTTAGCTTCTAGGGGCCTTATGAGAATTAAATGCGCAAATATCTATGAAGAACAGTGCCTGGCACATGGGTCCTGCTCTAGAAGTGTTTGCTGTTATTACTATTATTTTAGCTATTGCTGTTACTAGAATGATTTCCGTGAACCAGAGAATAGTACTAACAGTACTAGGATGCCAGATCTGGGGGTAGAGGGGCTGAGGCTCAGAGTGGGGAGCAGTCAGGGAGGGCTTCCTGGAAGGGATGGGCTTTGGCAGACAGGAAAGATTTGTATTGGTGGAAAAGAAGAAGAACTTCACAGAAGAGGCTTGGTATTAATAGAAATGATGGCTGCAGGGAGTCTTCATTTTAAGTCTGGAGCCCATGGGTAGCAAGATCCCCCTACAGAAAGTAGGGCAGAAGAACAGGTATGTCTGGGCTTGGGTGAGGCTGTGGGGCTGGGGGCTTCCCACAGCCCTCAGGCAGCCCTGCTCAACCTGCTCACTGGGAAGCCCTACCATCTTTCCCTCACCTGGCTCCTGCAACTTTTCTGTCTTCCCTCTGGGGCAGAGGCTGGCAGGACCCCAAACCCACACCTGGGCCCAGTGGAGGAACGTTTGGCTTTGCACGTCCTTCAACAGCAGGGCCTGGTCCCAGAGCACGTGGAGTCACGGCCCCTGTATAGCCCACTGCAGCCGGACATCGAGCAGGTAGGACCTCAACCCTCGGGCCCCAGGGTCCTCGAACCTAGAAAGCCCCACCCCTAGGACAGCATAAACATCCCAGAGGAACCACTGGGGACCTGGGGATTTGGTCAGTCCCTCCTTGACCCATTTCTTCACAGTCTGAGTGGCTACCACTGTTGACCTGTGAGGGGATTGCTAGAGCCCTGCCTCCCCTGGCTACCTCCAGCCGTCAGGGCCTGGGGAACAAGTCTGAGCTGCCTCCTTCATCCCTGTGTAGGCCTGGCCTCTGACTTCCACCAGTCATTCTAAGCCTTGCTGTTTCAGCCTGGCCTGAGGGTGTCCCCTACCCCACTGCCATCTGTCAGGGACTCAGTGTCAGATGTCCTGCCCTGTGCTGGGCTGCAGTGATTGGGGTTGGGGAGCGAGCACAGAGAGTAGGCTTGGGACAATGACCAGGGAAGTCTTTCTGGAGGAGGTGAGCTCAGAGCTGGTTTTGGAGGGAGGAGGAGAAGGAGAGACAAGGTTACAGGCAAAGAGAAAGGCCAAAGGGAGCCATGAAGATGCTTTGGAACGCCAGATGACATCATCTCTGCTGTCTGGAACTGAATTCTCTCTTCCCTGGGTGGTTTGGCTGCCAGCCTCCCCCAGAGTAGCATAGCAGGTGTGGAAACTGACCCTGTAGAAGTGACTTAACTAAGTCACTTCAATCCCTGCTCCTTCTTCTCTGAGATGGGACAAAAATCACACTTGGCTTGCAGAGGGAGAGAGGTCTGAGGGGCAGGTAGGGGGAGTGGTGTACTGTCAGGGACACCTTCTGAGCCCTCCCTGACTAAGCCCTGCTTTTTGACTCTCCACGACTTCACACATGCCATTCTCCTGGTCACCAAGACTCAGTTCAAATACCATGATTTCTGAGAAGTCTGCCCTGACCCTTGATTCCTAGGCACAGGCCTAAGCTGGTGGCCTGTGGGGCTGAGGCTCTGCAGTCCTCTGCAGTCAGCCCTGGAGACCCCTGTGCAGGGTCCCTCACCTACAGGGCAGTGAGCCTCCTCCTTGCAGGGCTGGGGTTTCTCTGCCTTGTTCCCCAGTGTTCAGCATGAGCAGGTGCCTGGTAACTGTTGGGTGAAGGCAAAGGGTGGCCAGAGAATGGGCTCTGTCTTCACAGGGGAAGCTGCAGATGTGGGTCGACCTGTTTCCAAAGACCCTGGGGCGGCCTGGACCTCCCTTCAACATCACCCCACGGAGAGCCAGAAGGTGACTTGCCGGGCCCCAGGCTCTGAGCTGAGCTGGGTGGGGGAGGAGGTCACTCTTTGGCCACAGAGTGCAGCTCTGGTTTGGGTCTGGCTAAGCTTGCAGCTGGGCAGGCATCTGGTCTTCTCAGATGAGCAGTCTTCTGACATCTCAGCCAAGGACCCACCACCCATTGGTAGGAAGTCTATGTGGATTTGAGTCATTGCTCCCCCCAGGTTTTTCCTGCGTTGTATCATCTGGAACTCCAGAGATGTGATCCTGGACGACCTCAGCATCACAGGGGAGAAGATGAGCGACATTTATGTGAAAGGGTAGGGAGCCGCCGTCCTCCCCCTTCCCAGCTCACCGCGTCTCCTGTGCTCCCTCTGGGTCTAGCCCAGTGGAGGGCTGGGTGCTGGGACGGGCAGAACAAACAAGCTTCGGAGGAGGGCACGCCGGGCGGGCTCTGCCTGCGGGAAATCGCTCTCCCACCAGACGCCTTCCCTCACTAAACCTTTGGTTGAACTGAAAGGTTTGAGGAGCCCCCTCAGGAGGGGCTGAGAAGTTACTACATTTTCAAATTCGTGGCGCATGTTGTACATCATGCAAATTTCCTGGGGATTATTTTTGCAATATAATTTCCAAGCTCATTTGCCTTCTTAAATCCCTGCTTGCCTAAGTTGAGGATGTACACACACTGTGTTGGGAATCTTAGTGAGAAATGTTCTCTACAAACGTGTCTGTCTAGCTGGATGGTTGGCTTTGAAGAACACAAGCAAAAGACAGACGTGCATTACCGCTCCCTGGGAGGCGAAGGCAACTTTAACTGGAGGTTTATCTTCCCCTTTGACTACCTGCCGGCTGAGCAAGTCTGCTCCGTCGCCAAGAAGGTCAGTGTCCTTCCGTCCCAGTGGTGCCGGTCCGAGGGCTTACTAATGTCAGTGTGACCCCTGACCGAGTGACAGCCAGGCTGTCGTCACAACCTCAGTGATGCCCCAACGCTGTTGGCTACCACTGCCGACCCTGCACGGCACCCGCCTCCGCTGCCCACCACTGCTCAGGTCACCGTTACAATGTGCCATCATTCGTGGCACTATCGCTGCTCCCGCCACTGCTCTCTTTACTGCCCAACCATCCCCTCAATCTGCAGACCCCACTCTCCATTCTCTTCCTCACTCCTCGCCGTCTCCAGCAGCGCCGCCGCCCCACGACTTCCGCACTGCCACACAGTGCCACGCCCATCATATGCAGCCGTGTCCTGATCCTAAAATCACTGCCTTCCTCCCTCCCCAGACAAAGAAAGCAGCAGGAAGGGTCACTGGGTCTGAGTGGGGTGGCCTGGGACACCCAGCACGGCCTTCAAGGGGACAGTGGGGCAGACCCGTAGGGGAGTTCCCGAGAGGGCCAGCCTGGCCTGCAGGTGTGCTGCCCGTAGGGTTGGGAGTGCTTGGCTGAGTCTCTCCCGATACCTGGTTTCCAACGTCTGCGTCTGGTGCCTGTGGGCACTTTCCAAGCTGAGCAGTCACTGGGAGTGACTGCCCATCCGGTCCTGAAGCTGTTGCCTTCCTCTCTCCACCCCTCACCTCTTGCTCCAGGTGGAAGGCACCTGGGGAGATCTGGTCAGCATTGGCCTCAGGGCAGAGGTGGATTGGGAGACCTCAGTGTCTGTGTCTCAGCATCTCCTAGTTTGGGTCTCATCTGGGCCATCAACTCTTTCGCCTGAAATGGGCAGAGCTGGAGGGCGGTTGGCCTCCTCCTGGTGGCACTGGGCCTGCCCTCAGGGAGCAGCTGCCAGAGCACAGGAAGGGGTGCTGCGGGCAGGGAGGGTCTCAGGAGTGCTGGGGTGCTGACACCTCGTCCCACCCAGCACCACTCTCTACCCCAGGTGCTCCTGCTCGAGGGGTGGCTGCCCCTTTGGTATTTAGGTTCTGCTCCCTGATTCCTTCTGAGCTGGCTCAAGGCTAGAGGCCTGCAAGCTGTGACTCTTCCTTCTGTCCTGAAGGAGAGGAGTGAGTGGGCTTACGAGGGGAATATATGACAGACTTCAGTGCCTATAGCTCTTCTTAATTCTCTTCCTTACGTCCTCTCCGCATGACCCTACCCCGCCCAACACGCGGGGTTCTCTGCACTTTAGAGAAACCAAAATCTTCTGCTGAACATTCTGAAATCACCAAACAAAAGAAAATATGGATTAAACAAGGGTAAATGGATTATTTAGCGCAGGGATTGCTGTGTAGTAACTGCCAGAAAGCAGAATTTAGCAGCAGGATCTGTGAAGTCGAGGAAAGCCTGGACTCTCTGGGGTTCTGTCTCGCTTGCCTTTGCTCAGTGCCTCGCTCCCTTTGCCGTGGACCTCGCCCAGGACCGCGGGGGCTGGGGACAGAGAAGGGCTGTGCTTCTGCACACCGTCTCCAGGGCTCACCTGCAAGGGGCTCACGTGGATGGGGAACCCAGGCCAAGAGGTGCGGGAGGCGGGGCAGCCCCTTTGTTGTGGCAGGTGGAAGTGTGGGCAAGGAGTGGCAAGAAGGGAGGTTTCTGGCTTTTTCTCTGAAGTAAGAGGAGATAATTTGGCACTGTGGCAGGTGATTTGAGACAAATGGAAAAGCCTGGAAATGCTGTGAAGCTGAGTGAGTGAGAGAGAAGCAGAGAGAGGGAGGGGCGGGAGTGCTCCTTGGTGGCACAGAGTGGTACCTGGCAGGCGTGCGGCCCGCTGGGGGCTGCTGACTAAGAACTGGCAGTGTGCTGTAGGCCCTGGTCAGGAAGAAGGAGAGAGTGGGTGACCCGCGCTGGGGAGCCAGAGGAAGAGGGGCCCTGGGGACTTGGACGGGGCAGCTTGGCCTGATGGTCTGGGCCAGACTGGGAAGGCTGAGAGGCCCCGGGGGGCTGGGGGAGGGGGAGGAAGAGTCAGGGAGCCCAAGGGGAGGCTGGGAGGCTCTACACGACACCAGGCTCTGGGGAGGGGGGCTGGAGGTCAGAGAGGAAGTTGGCAAACAGAAACAGAGTCCAGGTGGTTCTGAAGTCACCCAGAAGGCAGGGCCAGTGGTCCCTCTGTGGGAGAAGGGACCTGGGAGGCAGTGGAGCTGGCCCACAGTGGGGCACCAGTTAGCTGGCCTGGGCTGAAGGGCTGAGCGGAGGTGCCTTGGCGCAGGGCACGGCACGGCCTCTGGGCTCTCCAGGCCTGCTGCAGAGCCAGCCCTCTGCTGTGGGGTTCAGGGCCTCTGGCAGGCAGGCCCTCCAGGGACCCCATTAACCAGACGAGACTGTCGTAAAGCACAAGGTCTCCTTTCATCCGGCTGCTTTGAACCACCACTGGTTGCCCTGGCCTGGCTCCCCACCTGGAGCCCAGCACGCCCACTGGGGCCTGCCTGCACGTCAGGCACCCACCCTGCAAATAAACAGCTAGTAAAAGGGCCCAGGCCAGGAGCATAATGAGCGCCGGGGACCTGGGGGGGCTCGTTCCCCAGGCTGGAGCCCCAGCCCAGCTGCTCCCACCAGGGGCCATTTGAACCTCTGGCTCATTACCGAGCCCATAAACCAAGCCGGCCGGAGGAATGGAGGATGCTGGCGGCCATGCAGGCAGGCCTGCGGAGCTGGCCATAAAAGCTCACCAGAGGAGGGAGGCACCTGCAGAAGGGCGGGGGCCGGGCTGGGGCCCGGAAAGGGGGAGGCACCAGACAGAGGGCTGGGGGCAAGGGGCCGGCTGGGGACTGAGCCCCTTCCTCAGTCTGGGCAGCAGTCCGGGCTGTGGCTGGATGCTGGTTCCTCACGGGGGCAGTGGTCATGGTCTTCGATTCTGGAGCTCTCTAGGATCTGCACGGCCTGCCTCTGAGGCTGGGGTGGCCACAGCAGGCCCTGGCTGGGTGGCAAGGCTGTGTTTACTGGGCACCCAGGGCCAGACAAACCCTGTGTTGTCAGCAGTGCCCCTCGGGTCTCCGTAGAGCCTGCCCCCTGCAGAGTTGGCCCCTGCTCTGACCTGGTGCTGGGGACCTGGCACCCTCCATTAGCAGGATGGTCAGAGTGTTTCCCGTCCTTGCCACCAGCCCAGGGACAGCTGCAGTGAGAGAACAGAGAACAAGCTGGTGTGAACAGGAAAGCCCCAGTGACAGCGCTTTGTGTTGAGTGTGGCTGGGCCCAGGGAGGAACCCAGGACTCCACGTGTCCCATCCCACACACCCCTCACTTGCTCCAGAGGTCTCTGTGGGAAGAAGCCCAAGATGACCTTGTTCCAGGTGGAGGTGGTCTGAGGGAGGTGAGGTGGGGGTGAGAAGAGTCCCTCTTGTCCCTTGAGTGGGACAGGGGAACTTCCAGCACTGTGGGATTTGGCTTCGTCCTGGGGCAAGCCTTAGAGGTGAAGGTTGTGGGCTGCAGAGGGAGGAGCCGGGGTTCAGGTCCCAGTGCCAGCTGCTTACAGCTGTGTGCTGCTGGGGGGTCCTGCTAGTGACAGCCAGGGGAGGGTGGGGTTCCCTAGATTCTCAGCCAGCCCACCCTGACCCAGAGATCAAATGTGCAGAGCAGGACTCTGGAACCTGACTGCCTGGGTTTGAATCCAAGCTTGCCACTTCCTAGCTGGGTGACCTTGGACAAGTTACTTGCTGTGATTTCCTCAGCTGTGAAGGCAGTGACTCCTCCCTAAGTTATTGGAAAGTTCACAGTGGGAGAGGGCTGACACATAGGCAATATGATATCAATATTATTGTTACTAGGGGTCAGACCTTGGGTACATTCCTTTAACTTCTTCAAGTCTGTCTTTTATCATTTGTAAAACGGGAATGATAACCTTGATTTAAAGAATTGGGAGGATTAAAGGAGCCATCATGTGTAAAGTGAGCCTGCCTGGTTCCTTCTGGGCCCTTGCACATGGCCTTCTGGGATCTTCCCTTCCCAGTCTTCCCACCAGGACCTGGCTCTGGCAAGACTCTCGGGGATGCCCCACGCCACTGCCTCTTACAGGCAGCTTTCCGGGCTGGACAGGACCACTGCCTCTCTCTCTAACCTTGCTTCTCTGCTTCCTTCTCTGCTCCTGCTCTGGGTCAGGACGCCTTCTGGAGGCTTGACAAGACTGAGAGCAAAATCCCAGCACGAGTGGTATTCCAGATCTGGGACAACGACAAGTTCTCCTTTGATGACTTTCTGGGTGAGCATTGCTTCCCATCAGTCCTTTCTGCACATGCGGGACCCCCACTGTGTGTGTCACTCTTTTGGACCCTTTGGGAAGCCTGGCAGGAGGGGTGGTCCTACTTTCTGCCCTCAGGGATCTCAGGGTCCCAGGGTCCCCAGTGCTGAGTGAGGTGCCTGACACAGAGCAGAGTCAGAGTGATGGGAGTGGCCTCTGGGGATGGTCCTGTCAGTAGAGGTGGCATTGAACCCTGGGCCACGTGGGATGGTGGGACTCACATAGGAAAGGAAGCCAGGGAAGCGCCGGTTGAAGCCGGTGCAAGAGTGTGCTGCTGGCCTCACACGCTCCAGGATGCCCCCACCCCCGCCCAGTCTGGCCACAGGCTGAGCCCAGTGAGTGAGGGGCTCGAGTCATTCTGCATCCTTGCACCTGAGTCACTGACCACATGAACTCACACGGGCTCCACCCCCACGCCCTCAGACAGGCTCTGGTGGGGAAGGGCTGTGCTGAAATCCTGAGCTGGGGAGCAGGGAGCGCTGGGCTGAAGGGCGGGCAGGTGGAAGCAGTGCCCGTGCAGGGGTAGGATGTGGGCACCAGGAGGAAGACATCGTAGGGGGCCAGCAGGCTGGTCTGGGAGAGCAGTGAGTTCAGCAGCCCTGACATGACTGTACAGTAAAGGTCAATGCTGGAAAATGTGGTCTGTCCGTACAATGGCATGATTCAGCCATGAAAAGAAATGAAATACTGATACATCCTACAGCATGGAGGAACCTTGAAAACATGCTAAACGAAAGAAGCCAGACACAAAAGGACAAATACTGTGGGACTCCATGAACATGAAGTGGCCACAATAGGCAAATCCATAGAGGTGGCAAATAGGTTAATGACTGCCAGGGATTGGGGACAGAGCAGGGGAATGCGAGTGACTGCTGATGGGTGTGGGGTTTCTTTTTGAGGGTAATGAAATATTCTGGAATTAGATGATGGTGATGGTTGCGGCAACTCTGTGAATATACCAAAAGCCACTGATTTGTACACTTTAAAGTGGTTAAAGTGGTGGATTTTATGTAATGTGAATTTTACCTCAATTTAAAAAAAAAAAAAATGAACCTGTAGGAAAAGGCAGCCTGGGAAGTCAGGAGCCCTGGCTCTAGCTCCTCTCTGCCGCTTGGGAGCAGGGTGGCCTTGGACAGATCACTGAAGCCCTCCTTGGGTGGCCCATGGTTGCAGAAAGGTGAGTTGGCCTTTGCTGAGCCTGCGGGCCCTGCCGGCGGGGGGGTTCGAGGCACTGCTCCCAGCAGCGGGGAGAGGGCCGCCCGCCCTTTGCTGCTCTTCCTGCCCCTGCCCTGCACACCGGCCTGGTCAACTGCGCAAAGAGGCCTTCGTGTGAAAGAGAGAGGGCATAAAAAAGGTCGCACCAAATTTGACTTTTGTTATTTTGCTTATTACTCTGTACAGAATTCCTGCGGAAAAATTAGAAAACACAGATAAGCAGTGCTCCTCCCCCATTAATCTCACCACCCAGAGATAGCCTCCACTAACATCTTGGCACGCATCATTACGTTACACATTATCTCAGATGTAAACAGGCATATGTATGTTACATATGTATTTTATAGACACATGTATCCCTGCATCTGTGTATGACCTATGTAGGAATGTTCATGTGTATGTGAATGGGTTTATATTATACATACTGTTTGATTTCCTGATTTTTTGGGAAAACAATATTTCAAGAACATTCTTTTGGGTCAGTAGGTATCTATCTACATTTGTGTCTGCATCATCACACTTAATGTCTGCCTGAGGTTCCAACATACAGATGGAGCCTACTGTGCTTAGCTAACCCTCTCTTGGTGGGTATTCAGGTCACCTTCAGGTTTTCCAATGTGAGTGACACTCCTAGGCATATACCTTTGGCCCTCTGTGCACATGTTCCCTTAACTCTAAGAGGTAGATTTGTTAGTCTTTGTACATTGTAATGGTTTTTGAAACATTTTGTTCAGTTGCTCTCTAGGAAGGTTTTCCTTGTTCATATTCCCACCTGTGTCCTGTTTGTACAAGGCTGCCATTTTCCCTAAGCTTCTGCTGCCACTGTTACATTTAAAAAAATTGCCAATATGATATCTCCTTTTTTTTGTTTTAGTTCTGAAATAATCGTTTAAAATTTTTTTAAATTTATTTTTAATTATTTTTATTTTAGCATACTATGGGGGTATAGATGTTTAGGTTACGTATGTTGCCCTTGCCCCGCCTCCCCCTCCAAGTCCGAGCTTCAAGCGTGTCCATCCCCCAGATGGTGTGCATCGAACTCTTTGTGTATGCATATACCCGTCCCCTCCTCCCCCCTCCCCCTTTCCCCCTCCCCGACATCCAATAAATGTTGTTCTTATATGTGCACTTATGTGTTGATCAGTTAACACCTGCACCCAAATGTTTATAGCAGCACAATTCACAATTGCAAAGATGTGGAAACAACCCAAGTGTCCGTCAATACATGAGTGGATTAATAAACTGTGGTGTATGTATACCATGGAGTACTATTCAGCTTTAAGAAACAATGGTGATATAGCACCTCTTGTATTCCCCTGGAAAGAGCTGGAACACATTTTACTAAGTGAAATATCCCAGAATGGAAAAACAAGCACCACATGTACTCACCATCAAATTGGTATTAACCGATATCTCATTTTAATTTTTATTTGCATTTCTTTATTGTAAGGTAGAACTTTAAAAATATATGTATTATCCATATTATTATGGGATTTTCTTTTTCATGGTTTTGAGATGTTCATTTTATTATTGATTTTCAGAGCTTTTTATATATTAAGGATACATTGCAAATAATTTATCCCATTTTTTCATATGCTTTTTAATTTTTTTGAAATGTTTTTGCTTCCAGATTTTAAAAGAAAAATAAAAACCTCCTGCATTTTTATTAAATGAGAAAACAGTGTTCAAAATACAGTTAAACAGGCTCATCCTTTGTCTTTAGAAATAAAACTTAATAAAACTATTAACAAATACTACCTTTTAACTCTATGAGATTTCTCTTTTCCATCTTCATAATGTGTTTTCTACTTACATATGTTATGTTTTGAATATTTTTTACCTTTTAATTTTAAAGGTTATAGATAAGCATCTGTAATCTTGCCATCTGGAGATAATCCAATGTTTCCTTATAGTCTATCATGTTGATCATGCTGGTATAGTTGTGTGTGTGTGTGTGTGTGTGTGTGTGTGTGTGTGTGTGTGTTGGCTTAATATCCCAATATTTACTTAATATTATATTGGCACCATATTTCAAATGAGAAGTCAGCATTCGTCTGCACTGGAGGGATGGAGAGAGATGAGGTTGCTGGAAAGACAGATGGATGCTGGCACAGGGTTGAACAAGTGGACAGATGGAATAATAACCTGATCAGTGGATCAGTGATCACTCAATGAATGGTAGCTATAGAGGAGTGTAGATAGTTAGGTCGAAGCAGATGGATAGATGGAGTGATGGATGGATAAATGGATAAGTGGAAAGAAAGAAAACTAGAAAAATACTTGGATCAAATGCTCAGTCATAGTAACTGAACATTTCACACTGAAAAAAATCTAATCTCCTTTGTATGGTATTCAGGAATTTCTTTTACTTGGCCTCAGAAAATAATTTTTTGATAGATTTCTCTCACTTAATCCCTTCAGTAGCCTCTGGTCCAATCCCATTGATTCTGTCACGTTATTGTGGTTGGAATAGGTGAAAGCACATGAAATTGCTGTTTTTATAGGTCAAAGATAGTTGAATGTAAACATTTTCATATGGTTGAACCTAATAGCTGGAGCTATATGGGAAGATGACAGCTAAAATGGATGAGTAGACAAAAAAGTGTAAAAAGGTGGCTGCTTGGATAACTAGATGGGTAGATGAAAGGACTGATGGATGAACCACAATGAGATGCCACTTCATACCTACCAGAATGGCAATAACGATAATAATAACAATAATAAAATAGAATGTAAGAAGTATTGTGAGGATGTGGAGAAATTGCAACCCTTGTACGTTGCTGGTTTATGAATGTAAAATGATATAGCTGCCATGGAAAAAAGTTTGGTGGTTCCTCAAAAAGCTGAACACAGAATTACCACATGACCTAGCAATTCTACTCCTAGGAATACACAAAAAGAATGGAAAACATGGGCTCAGACATTTGCGCACCAATGTTTGCTGCATTATTCACAATATCTAGTCAAAAGGTAAAAACAACCCAAGTGACCATCCACAGATGAATAGATAAACAAAATGTGGTACTGGTAGAGTGTCCCTTATCCAAAATGCTTGGGATGAGAAGTGTTTTGGATTTTGGAATATTTGCATATACATAATGAGATATCTCGGAGATGGGATCCAAGTCTAAACACAAAATTCATTTATATTTTATGTTTCATATACACTTTATACACATAACCTAAAGGTAATTTTATACAATATTTTTAATAATTTTGTTCATGAAACAAAGTTTGTGTTAAGTACTTATGTGTGGAATTTTTCACTTGTGGCATCAGGTGGTACTCAAGATTTTGGAGCATTTCAGATTTTGGATTTTCAGATTAGGGAAATACCTGTGTATACATACAATGGAATATTATTCAACTATAAAAAAGAATGAAGTGTTGATATGTACTAAACATAAATGAAACTTGCAAACATTATGCTACATCAAATAAGCCAGACACGGAAGAACAAATATTGTATGATTCCACTTATATGAAACATCTAGAATAGGCAAATTTACAGAGACAGAAAGTAGATTAGAGGTTACCGGGGTGCTGAGGGGAGAGGAGTATGGGGAGTTATTGCTTAATGGGTACAGAGTTTCTGCTTGGGGGATGAAAAAGTTTTGGAAATAGTGGTGAGGGTTGTATAACATTGCGACTATAATTAGTGCTATTGAATTGTACACTTAAAATGGTTAAAATGACAAAGTTTATGTTATATATATTTTGTCATAATAAAAACAATTTAAAAAATCGATGGGTGGGTGCATATAGACAATGGTTATATGAGTGGATTTGTACATAGTAAGATGACTAATTGAAGAGGCGGGCGGCTTTGCTAGGGTTGAGGGGCACACAGATGCATGAACGGGTGAACGGGAAGCTGTAGGGATGGAATGAGGGGCAGTGGATGGGGAGAGTTGGTGGGACTGTGCCCATGGCTCGCTCTGGTGACAGAGGAGGTGACAGTGAGTTTTTATTGAACCTGCCCTGCCTCAGGGTAGCCACAGGCTGGCACTGATTGAGAACGTCTCTGTGTCGCAGGCTCCCTGCAGCTGGACCTCAACCACATGCCCAAGCCAGCCAAGACGGCCGAGAAGTGCTCCTTGGACCAGCTGGATGACACTTTCCACCCAGAATGGTTCGTGTCCCTTTTTGAGCAGAAAACAGTGAAGGGCTGGTGGCCGTGTGTAGCAGAAGAGGGTGAGAAGAAGATACTGGCGGTGAGTCTACTAGCTCCAGCCCCCGTGGAGGGTGGGGGGCAGCGTCCTCCGTAGGGATCACCAGGCACACACATGCTTACTGATCTTCCTCTTTCTCCCTCTTTCCTACGCTCGCTGTATCGATTTTCCAAGGTGTTGTCCCTCTGCCCTTCCAACCCCCACCCTTTCTCGCCCTCGAAGCTCATATCCCAGGGGAAGCCTGTTGCAATCGAAAGATGACCCTGTTTATACTCTGCTCGTTGGCTTTACCAGTGATCTGTGTCCTGGGTTCCCCTCTGATCTGGGCTCCTGGGTGAATGGACAGGCTTGTGTCTCTCCCATTTGAGCAAGACCGTGCAAGGGACCATCCTTGTTCCACTTTCCTTACTGAGTGGTCTGCTTAGGGGGGTGGTGGCTGGAGGACCAGGGAGAACTGACCTTCCCCTGAGTCCAGAGCAGCCATGGGGAGGAAGTACATCCCTGAAAGTTTGCGTAGAAACAGTCAACCCTTAAAGTCGTCCTTGAAATAAAATATTCCTGTTATATATAGAATTGTAACAATAAGAAATACTAACACCACAAAGGAAAAATGAGAAAAAGATACACATTAACAATTCACAAAAGAATTATAAATGTATATTAAATGTTAAAAAAAAGAATTAGTCCCTCTAGTAATAGAGGAATACAGTAGTCTCTCCTTATCTGTGGGGGATATGTTCCAAGACCCCCAGTGGATGCCTGACACTGTGAATGGTGCTGGACTCTATATGTACTGTTTTTTCATACGTACCTATGATAAAGTTTCTATAGAAATTAGGCACAGTAAGAGATTAACAACAATCAGTAATAATACAGTAGAACTGTAACAATACAGTATAATAAAAGTTAGGTGAATGTGGTCTCTCTCTGTCTCAGAATATCTTACCGTACTGTCCCACAGGTAACTGAAACCACAGAAAGCCGAACCATGGATAAGGAGGAGGGACTACTGTACTTTTAAATGTGATAGTATTTTTTGACTATTAAATTAGACTATAAATATGGAAATGTTCATTGCTAGTGAGGATGCAGAGAGACAGGCCCCCTCATTTACTTTTGCGGGGAGTGCTAATGGTTTTACTGAGTGGGAAAGCAATTCGGTAACATATAGCAAGAGATTTAATGATAATTTATGCCTTGGACTCTGTCATCCCACTTTTAAAAGCTCTTCTAAAGAAATAATCAGATAAAATGAAAAATCTACATACTGGGATATTTGTTGCAGCATTATTTATAATATCAAAGAGTTGGAAACAACCTAAATGAACTAAAATAAGTAGTTTACTAAATAAATTACGGTCACCCATCCCATAGAATGTTTGCAGTCACTAAAAACCAAATTTAAAAAATATGTAATTATATATTGAAATATATTCCTAAGAGAAACAAAGTGAGCTATAAAACTGTGTATACGTGCAGTGTGAGCTTTCATACACTTGCAGAGAAAAGCAGTTACGATGCATAAAAACGTTGACAGTGCTTGTCCCCGCATAGAAGTATGGGTGATAGTCTCCTTTCTTTCTATGTTTCTGAAGTTTCTAAGTGTTCTACAAGGAGCAGGTACTACTTTTATGATCAGAGCAACCCTATATGTTTGTCGTGGGCTGGCAGAGCCTCTGTGCTTCTTAACCAGCTCTCTCTGTCCCCGCAGGGCAAGCTGGAAATGACGCTGGAGATCGTAGCAGAAAGCGAGCATGAGGAACGGCCTGCTGGCCAGGGTCGGGATGAGCCCAACATGAACCCCAAGCTGGAGGACCCCAGGTCAGTGCCCAGGGGCTGGGGGGTGTAGGCCACAGTCTGGGAGGACCCTACTGCGTAGCCACACAGAAGTTACCAGGCCCCCGTGGCTCAGAGAGGGGCGTGACTCATCCAAGGCCACACAGTATGTTGGGGGCAGGGGATGGGCATCGTTCCAGAGAACACTGGCTCCTCAGCTAATTCAAGAAGCAGGCGCTATTGGGCACCTGCTTGCTGTGTGCCACGCATACTATCATATGGCATGTGTGTGTTGTGCTCTGGAACCTTCCCTGCTGCGTAGTGGTTATTGTTCCCATCTTACAGAGGAGGAAACGATCTCAGCAAAGTTAAATAAGGTTGTTCTGTCTAAGAAAATGGTGAAGCTGCAATTCCCTAACCTGGTCTGATTGGCTCCAGAGCCTGAACAAGGTCTTGCCCTCACCAAGCTGCCTTCCGTGGCTCTCCTGTGGTGTCAGTGTGGCTCTCAAATGGCCTTTCAACCTTAATTTTCCCATCTGTGAAACAGGGAGGTCAGTCCCCATCTTCTCTCCATCACAGACCTCTTAGGGAGACAGGCTGGGCCAGTGGATTAAGATACCTTGAAGGCAGTTGCAGGGGCAGTTACTGAAGCTGGCTGTGGGGGCGCAGGACTGTGTTTGCGGGGTCCCTCCCCTCCAGCCTGCTTGGCTCAAGCTGGACTTAGCATGGATGGCTCACTCAATCGCAGTGCTGTCCTGAGTGCCATGGGGCTCGCAGAGCAGTGAGAGGCATCCTTGCCCCAGGATGCTGGGAAGGAGAGACAAGAGAGACCCACCAGACACAGGGCATGAATCAAATGGTAACAGGGCCACGATCGAGACACAAAATCCTGCGTGTTTCAAGTTGTGGGGCTGACCTAGGGGAAGGTTTTGCGGTTCTTGGTTGTGAGAGAAAATCAGCTTTATAGGCTTTCTTCCCTCCATCCTTCCCTGAGCAAGGATGAGCCCTGTGCATCTGGGCAGGCGGCTTGGCTCATCTGGGGCTCAGTGGGCCATGGCTCGCCTACAGTGGCAGCCCCTTGAGGCTCTGCCCAGCTCCCAAATCTGTTGTCTGTGATTAAGTCCTGGGTCAGGAAGGAGAGAGGGTGACAGGGAAGGTATCCTGGAGAGGACGGCAGAGAACTGGGCTCCTGAGGGTGCACAGGGCTTGGCAGCACCCAGAAGAGGAGGGCGGCACAGGTGGGAATGACACGGCGGCACAGGCTCGGGAGACGGGGCGTGCACATGCAAAGGGCTGCGTTTGGGGCGGGGCTGGGCCAGACCATGGAGGACCAGGGCTTCTGACCTGCTGTGGCAAGTTGAGAGCAGGGCTTGGAGAATGCAGCCCTGGTAGAGGGTGCCTTGCTGACCTCTGGGATCTCGCTTCCAGGCGCCCTGACACCTCCTTCCTGTGGTTCACCTCCCCGTACAAGACTATGAAGTTCATCCTGTGGCGGCGCTTCCGGTGCGCCATCATCCTCTTCATCATTCTCTTCATCCTGCTGCTGTTCTTGGGCATCTTCGTCTATGCCTTCCCGGTGAGCAGGCCAGATGGGGAGGCACAGATGCTGCCGTGGGGGAGGTCTTGGTCTAACGCCCGAGTCCATCCTTGTCCTCAAAGGACTCTCCCAGTCCAATGGGGAGAGGTGACCTCTGTCCTTGGGGAGTCCCTGGTCCGATGGGGAGATGAAGCCCCTACTCTGGGGAGTCCCCGTCCGGTGGGGACACAAAGTCCTATCCTTGGGGAGCTCCAAGTCCAGTGAAGGAAACTGAGTTCTGGCCCTTGATGGGGTGACAGCGCTGTCTTCAGCAAGCCCTGGAATACATAATCAGAGGTCAGCAGAAGGTGAGGCCCCTTGGGCTGGGCTGGGCAGGGGAACTTTCCTGAAGGGAGATGGGGAAGTGGGTCTGGGAGGGAAGGGAAGGCGTGGATGGCAGAGTAGAGGAGGAGGCCCCTCTGTCCTGAGGGCAGCATTTGCGAAGTCCAGAGGAAGGGAGGAGCTGGGGCTGGGAGAGGGTCTCAGTGCCCACCTGAGGGCTGTGATAGAGTGTGCAGCAGGGTGGGCATGGGAGAGGTGTGGGGCGAGCATGTGGCTGGCCCGGGAGCCCTTTGCTTGGCTTGGTGCACATTCCAGTTCCCTTTCACTTGGTAAGAAGGCAGCCAACACCTAGCAAAGAGCTCACCAGGGCCACACCCGAGATAGCGGCTGTGTCCCCCTGCCCTGTGGGGCCCTGCTGCGGGCAGGAGGGTCCCCGCCTGTGCTTCCCCAGCCCTCCCAGCTCATCACAGGACCCTGAAGATGCGCCAGCCTCCCAGTGTCTCTGGTGCTTCAGACCTTGAAAGGATCACAGCGCTCTCAGGCTGACACCTGATTTCTAATGTTCTTTAAAAATTTTAAAACATTTTTAATATGAAAATCTCAAACCTATATAAAATCAGAGAGTGGTGCAATCAGGCCCTTCATGCCCTGATTTTAATGGCAAAGACACAAGCACTCAGAGAGGGAAAGGGACTGGCTCCAGGCTGCACAGCAATCTGTGCAGTTCCCAGTCCAGGGCTCATTGCAGTTCCCACTGTGGGCCTCAGTCCTGGACAGCACCAGGCCACCGGCCTAGAGCATTGTCCCCACAGCAGACAGGCTGCTCAGGGAATTACTGAGCTGTTTTGTGAATCCTCCGGGATGTGGAAGGGAGGGAGACCCTTCTCCCTCTACAGCTGGTGATGGCTCGTGTCAGCAGAATGTGCCTTAGAGGAGGAAGAGGGTTAAACCCCAAATCGTCCGTGCAGTTCCTAACAGCATAAGCTGTGAGGAGCAGCGGAAAGGACTATCTGGTTTGGATGTCCAGGTCCCAGCTACCCTCTAGGCCATAGTGACAAGGGAGTCTAGAACCAGGACAGCCCATGGGTCTGGCTATAGGCCAAGCCTTCTAAGCTGGCTGTGGCCACCCAAGGCACCACCGCCAGACATCTCTGAGGCTCAGCAAGAAGAGCTGCAAAATACGACTGCAGTCCAGGGTGGATCCAGGCCATGGGGACCTGTAATGTGTATGATTTGGGGGCCTCTTTAAGCAGAGGAAGACAAGATTACAAATACAAGTTTAGATACAGGGCCATGGAAGGGTGTGGGCAAATGTGGTGTTCTGGGGCATAAGCTGTCACCAGTGGTGGCCTGAGGTCTAGGATCAGGCCCCAGGACTTCTGCCTGGCGTTCCCTCCCATGGGGCGGGCCTGGGCAGCTCCCCTCTCCTGGCCTGCCTTGGGCTCCCCTCCTCGGGAGTGCGGCTGGCCACCGTCCGCTTAGCGGGGAGACTTTATCAAGCATGCACGTGTGTCTGGGAGGTAAGGGTGCGCTGTGGGCAGGAGGGAGATGATGATGCGGCTCATGCCCCTGGGGAGATACTGAAACCAGAGAGTAGGGAAAACCACCTGTATGATCACATGCTGCATTATGAGGCTCAGGGAGTTTGAAAAAGGAGAGCTGGTGTAGACCCTCACTCCTCAAGGCGTGGTCTGAGGACCAGGAGCATTCTATCACCAGGGAACTTGCTAGAAACGCAACATCCTGGGCTGGCCCTGGGTCTGCATGTGGGCACATGACACTTGCAGAGATGCTGTTGTACAGAGCTCTGCAGCTGCGGTCAGGAGTACCGGCTCCACCTGTGACTTTCTGTGTGACCTTGGCAGGTGCCTCCCTGTCCACATGAGGAGGGGGCTGTGCAGGGTCAGCTCTGGCCTTCTGTGGCTGTGCTGCGGTTGGGGGAGCACCTCTGCCTTCCCTGGGGGGCTGCACGTCAAACCAGGCCTCCTCCTGAAGAGCCAAGGGGAGGGCACGGGCGGGTCCTCAGTGGCATCACCATTGCCCTTTCTGTGGCTGCCCCCAGCGCCAGCCAGCTGCACCCTGCCCCGCAAGCCTCCCGGGGCCTGGCTGGGCGGGTAGGGGAAGGTTTCCAGCCACCTCCAGCCTGCAGTCCTTCCTCATCCCGGGGCAGCCTTAGCCCCAGGCCCTGTGTGGAGGCTCAGAGTAGCACTTTGAGGGGCACTGGTTAGAGCCCCTTCCTGTCTCCTGGGCTCCAATGGCGACATCACTGTCCTTTGAGTTCTCCTGGAGATTGCCCTCTTAAAGATTTGGACCCCATCTCCCCTCTCCCAGGGCTGGCGTGTGGGCGTCGGCTGCTAGGTGAGGGGTCCAGGGATGAAGCGGGCAGCCTGCTCGGAGGCTGTGGGCTGATTTTGCTCGTAGGCCTTTGCTGCGAGTCAGGCAAATCCTGCCTCCTTCACTCACGTCACTCAATCACCTGACTGGTACAGACCTATGGGGCCGGGCCCTGCGACCCTCACCTGGCTTTCAGGCCACGGGACAGAGGGCCTATTCTAGCTGCCCCCAGCCAGGGCCTGGTGGGCAGGGGCCCGAGGCTGGGGCTGCTCCTCTCCAGTCGGCCTAATCCCCCACCCTTTTCACAATTCCCCTGGGAAGGGGCTGAGGGGCAGCCTGTCCAATTCCTACCGGCTCCCCCATGAAAGGCAGCCGGGAGCGGGGCCAGCGCAGGGCGAAGGAGGCGATTTCGCGGGGAAGGAGGCTGGCTTTGTTTCCAGAGTCAGCTTTCCCGGGCAGCACTGGGGAACATACTGTCCCAATTAGGAGCCCTGTGTTGTGTTGTGTGTGTTTTCATGGTTTTGGAGGGGAGCAGAGGGGAGGGGAGGTTCCTGTCAGTCCTGCGGCAGGCAGGGCTTAATCGAGGGTGACCCATCTGTGGTGCTAGCCTGCATCATTGGCCATCCTGGACAGCCCATCCCCAGCTCTCTCTCTGCTTTCTGGACAGGGAGGTGGTGACCCGTGAGCCCTGGGTTCCCATGACCTGGGGGGGGATGGGGAATCGTGGCCCTGCCTTCAGGGCCTGTCTGATGGGAGGGGGCAGGGCAGGCCTCTTCCTGGCCAGGGCCTGGGGGTCAGAGTCCTCTCGGCAGCCAGTTGGAACTCGGGAGTGGGCTCTGGATTGACGGGGGAGAAGACAGAGTGATTGAGGGGGGCTTGTCTCCAGGCGAGAGGGTGAGAGTAGAGTTTCCGGAGGGTTCGGCTTGCCTGATTGGTGAGAGTACCAGGCAGGGTGGAGAGTTGAGCCGTGTGCGGTTGGTGGGTGGAGAGGGCACAGTTCAGGCAGGTGGTCGAGGAGCGATGGGTCCCCTTTCTCAGCCCCCTGCCTCCCAGCAGCTCAGCCCCATACTCTGAGCCTCACATCCAGGACTGCCGCTCTAGCTGCGCCTGCCTTGACATACCCCCTTGTGTTCCTACCTCCTCCCTCCCTCTAGAACTATGCTGCCATGAAGCTGGTGAAGCCCTTCAGCTGAGGACTCTCCCGCCCTGGAGGAAGGGGTGTGGGATTCCCCCCACCCCCGTCTGGCACTGGCCTGCCTCCTCCGCCCAGCTCAGCTGAGCTCTTCCATACCTCCAAGGCCTGACGTCCTGGCTGTCAGGGTGGGCAGACAGACAGATGGACTCGCACGTGCTCCAAGAGTTGCTGACATCAATCCTGGGATCACCCCACTTCCGTCATTTCTCTCTCAACCCAACCCTTTTTTGGATTAGCTCGAATGTATTTCGGTATAAAACAGTTTGAACCACAAAGCAGTGTCGGTGTGTGTGTCTCTACAGCACCTGAATGGGGCGTGATGTGCAGGGTGGGCTGGGGGAGGCAGTCGGGGTGTGGGGTGTGTTCGCCATTTTTGGCTCAGCCTTTTGGAGGCAGAAGTGGCCAAGAAGTAGTGGGTGGGGCCCCGTGGAACCGTTTATGCTTTTACGAGACTGGTTGGGGAGTGGGGTGGGCTTCGAAGCTTGGGGTCTTGCTTGCCTAAAAACCGAGCATCTCCTGCCGCCTCTCTGCCCAGGCCTGCCCCCTCTCCCCTGCCCACTCTTCACTCAGGCATCTCCCCTCCCTTTTCTAGGATGCCCCTTGCTTACGTGGGAAGTTACCTGTGTGTTCTGGTTTCTTTGACCGTGCTGGGGAGAAGGTTCTATTTTATGAAAAGGGAGCACCAAGGAAAGGGGTGGCCGGAAGTTCTCCAGGCAGGGAGGGTCACTTTGACGTTGCGCCCTATGCTCTTGGGATTTCTTGGGATTCTCTCCCTCTGTTTCCTCACTCTGCTTTAAAGATCTGATCTGGGCAAAGACACCTTTTTCTTGTGGTCTGAAGCTTGGCTTTAGCCATGGGTCTGACATTTCCCGCAGGAATCAGGCTTAATCTACAGGAGCAGAAGGAACATACTTGGAGAAAAAGCTAAGAGCTTGAAAACATTGTGTTTCCAAGAGAGAGTCCTCTGCCTCTCTCGCCCTAGGGGCTGGAACTTGTGAGCGCAATTCTGGCAGCCTCTTCTCCAGCGCTGTGCTCACGAAATAGGAGACCAGGAGGCGTCTCCTCTCTCCCACTGTGAGCTGCTCCCTGGCCGGGGTCCCAAGGCCCCAGAGATCCTTCCAGCCCGCGCTGGCTCTTCACTGCACCCTGGGACCCAGGCTGAGGCACTGCCACGTCCCCACCTGATTGGCAGGACTGAGGGTGGTGGAGACAGGGTTGATGTCCGACCCTGTTCCCATGGTTACTGCTGGGGTGAGGGAGCTGCCCCTTGAAAACAGGGCAGTTCTTACTTCAGGAGAGCTTCAGGCTGGAGGTGGCCATGAGCTCTGAGAACATGGGTGGCCAGTCCCGAGACCGTGATACCCGAACCCTGGAGCTGGGGGCCACACCTCGCATAGAGTGCATAGCAGGGACCAGGGTCACGGCTTTTCTGGGAAGGTCAGTCTGGTGACGAGCCTTCACGGGGCGCCTGCTGAGTGTGCCTGTGTGGAGGGCTCAGCCTTTAGAGAGGGCCGGATGGGACGAAGGAAAAGGTGGGGCTGCCACTTCAGGGGGTGCCCACAGAGCTTTTTAGGGTAAGGGAGGCCTGAGACTGTTTGAAGGTAGGGAGGAAGAAGCCACTGGATAGGGAAAGAGCAAAGACACAAGAGAGAATATGGGCTAATGAATGGAACCAGTTTCTGCAGAAGGAGAGGAGGGTCTTAGCTTTGGAAAGAAGGTTCACTTTTTCTTCCAAGCACAGAAAAGAAAGAGGAAGTAAATACATACCACACAACCAGCAGCTGGGTTAAAAGAGTTTTGGGGGTCATTGTGCTCATTTTTTCATTTATTCCTTTGTTTTGTTCTTGTTGCTCTGGGTTGCAAGTAATATTAATAGAAAACCTGGCTCAAGCTAATCAAGGGAATTTAATGGCTTTATGGAAATGAAACACACAGAAGGACTGGCTTCAGGTAAGGGCTAGTCCAGCTCTTCAACTGAGAGCTGTGTCCCCGAGAGCTTGTGTTCTCAGGGTTGGCTTCTGTCTAAAGCTGCTCCATTCACAGAACTGGGCTTGCAACTGCTCCCTGGGACCACACAGGCCACCATGCAAAACTCAGGGGGCGGTGGGGAATGGATGGCGAGGAGACACCATGTCCTACAAGCGTGCCTTGAGATACTCCCTGTGGCAGACCTGGAGGAGGTTCTGAGGACGCAGCAGGGAGTACGTGTGACTCCTGGCCTTCCAGAGCTCCCGGCATGGCAGGAAACGTGTTCCCTTATGAGAGTCTCAGAGAAGCAGCACCCACTGCCCTGGGAGAGGAAGGGGCAGGGAACTCACTCAAGAAGGGGTATCATTTGAGCTGAGTGTTGGATTGGCCCAGTGGCAAAGAGGGGACAGGTGTTTTCAGTGGCAGAGATGGAGGCCGAGTGGTGGAGCTGTCAGAGAGCTTGGCTAGTTCAGGGCATGGTAGAGAGAGAGTGAGCCTGGGGGGAAGTGGCCCAACAGAGGAGAGGGAAGAGGGCTGAGAGGGCTGGGAGGGCAAGGCCAGGTGAGAAGGGCTTTGTGTGTGCAGCTGAGGAGTTTGAACTTCATTCTGGAGGCAATGAGGAAGCACAGAAGGACTCAAAGCTGGGATGACCTTTATCAGAATCACGTTTTTTTGGAAAAAAATCTAGCTTAGTTTTTATCCTGGGAGACAGACAGGAATCCTCTGGGGGCACATGGGTAGACTTCAGGTATGTAAATGTTATGACAGGGTGAGGGTCCAGTGATCTCAGCCAATTCTCAAAATGGTCTGTGGTCACAAATGGTGAAGAACAATTGCTTGGGATGCTGTGTGGCCAGTTGCAGAGGGCCATTCTAGAAGACTGGTTCATTAATCCAGGAGCCAACTGGGGGAGATCTGAAAGGCAGAGTAAGGGGGATTCGCTCATGCATGGCAAAGACAGTAGAGGGAACGGAGTATGCAAAGACAGGCCATAACCGGAAACTGGTTCAAAGAACTATAGAAATTTCCATATGGGCACAGGGCAGTGGTTCTCAACCAGGGGCGATTTTGCCCTTGAGGACACATGTGGCAATGTCTGGAGACAGTTTTGATTGTCACAGCTGGTGAGGCGAAGTGGAGGCTGATACTGGCATCCAGTAGCTGGAAAACATCCTAGGAAGGACAGGACAACACCCTCAGGCCCCCTAAGACAGAATTATCCAGTCTGAAATGCCAATAGTGCTGCTGTGCAGAGACTGTGGCATAGAGATAGTGGCTTCTAGAGATACTAAGCAGTTAGACTCGGTAAGACTTGCTGGTTGACTAGTTAGGGCTGTGGGGGTGGGGAGTGGGGGTGAGATGGGACATATGTTCTAAGTAGCTCCCAATCGTCTGGCTTTATGAGTGGTCCCATGGTGGTGCCATTCATCAAGTCAGTTTTGGACAAGTAGGTTCAAATGTGTTTAGGACACAGTCAAAATATTCTTCCTGCCTTCATGTCTCCCTGTAGTTAGAGTCTTTTCTTCCCCTCTCACCTCATTCCTCCACCCATTGTGATCAAACTAATCACAGCGAATCCTTTACCCTTGCCAGTGACTGGTTTAGGAAGAGACATGTGACTCAGCTGTGGTCAATGAGATGTGAGGGGAAGGTGATGGCAGTGGTGGTCATGAGAGGGGCTAGGCACTTCTGGAATGGTCTTCTCCACAGTTAAGAAAAAAGGACACACAAGGTGAGAGCACTCTCATCTTCTGCCTTTTAATCCTGTGGTGGAAAAATGTAATGGCTGGAGCTGTGGCTGCCTTCTTGTGATCATGAGGGGGGATGAGCCTGAGGATGAAGGCCAACACACAGAGGGTGGCTGGGAAGGACCTGGTTCTTAATGAAGCTATAGAGAAAGAACCAACCCTGGAAATTTCCTGCCTGCAGACGAGACATGTGGAATCACAAATTCCGTATTGTTTAAGCCATCATTTCAGGGTCCTGTATTACCCATGCTCAAATCACCCTTCATTCTGCTCCTCTGAAACCTGTTTTCACTGCCGTCACCAATAAACACAGCTGCTGCCTGCAGGCACCACATCTGAGACAGCATACGTTTATTATTTATTATAACAATTTTCCCACAGATGGCGGTAAAGTGTTTTGTTCTAATAAAATCAGTGTGTTAACAGTAGTTTTCTGATAGAAGTAAATTACCTTGAGGAAGGGGCACCTTTTTCTAATTCACACAAGAGCACCATCTAGTCCTGGTCGTTAAATCTGTGGACTCTCATCCTTCATGACTCTCAGCGACAGCTGGCTGCACTGACGTTCTCCGCTGCTTGGGGAACCCTCTGTCTGGCTTTGGCTTCCAAGATACCAGAGTTGCCGGGCTCTCCTCTCCTTGCAGGCTGGCCTTCTCAGTATCCTTTTAGGGCTCGTTCCCAGGCCCTGGTCTGCTCACATTGGCTACCTCCTAGGCACCCCCACCCACTCCTCTGGCTTCCTTTGGCCTCTAGAGGCTAATGTCCCTGGGACTCCCAGCCTTAGCCCAGCTTCCACCCCTGCTGTGGGCAAGTTACCTGGCTGCTTACCTGCTGGGCGTCACCCCAGGGCGACTCACACCCACCATGAACTCAGACCCCCCCACTCAAAATCTCCGTCCTCCACCCCGTAAAATAGTTTCTGCTCTGCTGTCCCCTCCATCTCTCTGGTCACTGGAACAGCATCTTAGGAGGCACCCTGAGTCCTGCCCTCTCCCCCCCAAATCCAGAACTCACCACCAAAGCCCTCAGATGCTGCTTCTCGAATCTCTCTGAATCAAGCTACTTCTCGTCCCACCTCCACTTATGATCAGGCCCCCAGAAGGCCAGGGGCATTGGAACCCCAGCACGACTGCGATTCATTATCCTTGTGATTCGTTGTCCTCATGCGGTCAGATCTGAGCCTCGGGAGGAAGGCAGAACATACTGGTACAGGCCCCCAAGGCCACCTTTGCTTACCTTTCCCGCTCGTCTCTTGCCTTTCCTCGGGGTGTCCCTGCCGGCCTGCCTGGGGCCTGTTGCCAAGCCACCCAGTGCAGTATTTCTTCTGTTACAGGGCTTGTTAGCACTCCTTTGGGACCCGCACACTTGACTGTCCCGCTTCACCCCGTAGTCTGCGCCCCCGGGGCTGAAATCACATCTCCAGGCTTAATGAGATGTCTGCTTCCTTCACTGAAGGGACTTTACTAAGTGTTTCATTGCAAGTTCTGTTTAAATAGCCAGGCCCTCAGAGCCATTTCAAGTTGGGTTTTATGTTCCGAAATTCAGTTAGTTCTCAACATTTGAGAACAATTCTTGCAGCAAGGTGGAGAATAAATCCCATCTGTTAAAAAATGGTTTGGGAAAACTTGATAAGCCTTTTGTATCCAGAATATTCAGTTCCCTGCCTTTATTTTCTGT